>CAUYLG010015275.1:0-152483 GCA_963573385.1 Cacajao melanocephalus
GAATCTGGATATTAACAGATTAAGTAAATATCTTTTACTGATTATTGATGGTTAATTTTATGTGTCAAATTGGCTGAGCTGTGGTCCCAGTTGTTGGCTCAAACACCAGTCTAGATATTGCTTTGAAGATTTTTTTAGATACTATTAACACTTAAATCCGTGGACTTTAAGTAAAGTAGGTAATCCTCCATAATATATGAATTGAAAGGTAATCTGCTCAGAGTCCACTGATTCCACTCCATAATGTATAAATTGTCTGAGCTGATTGAGTGAGGTCCACTCCATACTGCAGTTGCACCTTACTCAATCAACTGAAGGCTTAATAGAAAAGACTGAAGTCCCCCAAGAAGAGGAAATTCTGCCTCTAGACAACCTTTGTATTCAAGACTCAAACATCAAATCCTGACAGATTCCTAACCTCTAGGTCTGTTCTACAAGTGTTAGAGTTTCTACCCTACAGCTGCATGGGCCAGTTCCTTAAATCTCTCTCTGTCTATACACATTGGATTGGTCTGTGTCTCTGAAAAACTGCAAATAAGACACTGATTTCTTAATATTCATCTATTAACTAACATTATTTAGGTCCTGTGATAGCTAATTTTGTGTGTCAACTTGACTGAACCACAGGGTGCCCAGATACTAGGTCAAACATTATTCTAGGTATCCATGTGAGGGAGTTTTCGGATGAAATTGGACTTAAATTAGTAGATTGAGTAAACCAGATGGCCCTCCCTAATGTGGGCAGACCTTACCCTATCAGCTGAAGGCCTGAAAAGAACAAAAATGCTGACCCTACCTCAATTCATCCTGCCTGATTGCCTTAAAACTAGTGCATCAGCTTTTCCCTGCCCTAAGACTCAAACTGAAATATTGGTTCTTCCTGCGTCTTCAGACTGGACCTCCACCACCATCTTTTCCTGGCTCTCCTGCTTGCAGACTTGGGGCTTACTACCCTTTATAATCACAGGAGCGATATGCTCCCCTGCCCCGAGTATGTGTGTGTGTGCTTGTATATGTATTATTTATGTATACACACACACACACACATGCACGCGCTATTGGTTCTCTGGAAAACCCTGATTAATACAGGTCCTTACCACATGCTGAGCACTACTAGGAATAGAACAATGGTGCACGGTCAAGTAGAAGAATTGAAGGTGTCAACACCTGCAATGAAATGTGCTAAAAAGTGTAAAGAAGGTGAGGACAAAGTATTGTCTAATGAAAGACAAAGGGGTCCAGGAAGCTCAAGAATGCTTTTTCAGAGGAGATGACTTTGAGCTGGGTTTTGAAGATTGAGAGGAGGTTTATCAGGCAAGAAAATAAAGAAACTGTTTCCCAAGAATAAACACACATGTTAAACCTCAGTTGAAATATCTCGCAGGTGATAAGACCTCACTATCTGCTGTCATTCCAGTGACAGATTGCTCTAATTATGAGAATCTACCCTCCTGAAACAGCCCCCCCAAGTTTGGTTCTGGTCCTGTCTCAAGCACTTACTAGACACGTGGCTTCGGAGGTCATCTACCTATTCTGAGATTCACTGTCATCATCTATAAATGGGAATAATAACATTTTATAGGGCTATAGCAAATTAGATCTTTTATTTAAAATTTCGAGCACATATTAGGCATGTGATTTATGTCATTTCATGATGTTCCTTCTGAAGGGAGATAGAGCAAATGTATTCCATATCCATAGGGAAGGCCTTTCACAAAATGATAGGCCCATGAATAAATTCAGGAAAATGGGTTGAAACACAATGCAATATATCAATAATTCACAAAATACGCTGTATATAATATTTTACATATATATCTACATATATACATTAACATATGTAAATGAAAACACATTCGTTCATATTATAAGTGAATACAGTTAATAGCAATCTTTCAATGTTTCCTTTTTTCCTATCTGGACACATTAATACCCAAGATATGTTGCCTGGTGACAGAATTAATTAATAAAAAATTACAAAATCAGTAAAACAAACAAAAAGATATCTTTTTTTTTAACCTGTCAGTAAGTTCAACTAATAAAAGGTATATAATATAATTTTCACTTAAAAAAGTTTATGTTTAGAGCTCTTCTTGTTTCATACTGAAGGCTACGTTCTTTGTAATTTAGAAATCCATACTAAAAAAGGTGTAATTTTTTAATATTAGCCATCAATTATTCTAAAAGTCATAAATTCTTTAAAGTTTCTCTAATTTTTATAAGATAAAATGACCATAAGCAGGTAAAAGACAATAAGAAAACAGAATTCTAATTAGTCCGTGTCTATCTATGGATAGAACTCTACAGACTTGGTTATTTTCACTTTACTGAACAGGATGAGGAGTCAGCAAAACCAAAGTATGTCAAGTGGAGATTTTCTTCCCAACCCTTCCTGGTCAGCATGCTTTCCTTATGGAGCACCTGTCCCTTGGTCTCACCCAGCTTGTCTTTGCAAAGATGCGGCAAATCTTCAAGGTCACGCTATCTCAGGGGTTCCCTGCCTCAGGATGGCCGGGAGCCTTCAGAACACTGCTCAGCATCCACACCAGAGATGACACTACATCTGACTTGCAGCGGGGTCCTGCATTGGTGTCTTAAAATTAACTCCTTAGATGATTTAATTATACAGCTCAGTTTAAAAGGCACTTTGTTAGTCAATAAAAGGGGATAGGAAAGAAAAGGACTGGCACAAACGAAAAATGAGAAAAGTTGAATTTTAGTGAAGCACTATTTAAAACAATAGTTCTGTGTGTGTTCGTCATTTCCATTTATTCACTATTCATACGTGTAATGTCAGCAACATTTTTCATTATAAGCTTTATTTCTCCAGGAAAGTGTGGTTATATCAGGATTTCCAGGGACTGGGTATGTGATTTTATAAAGCTCTTATCTATTTTATCTAAACTGAGAGGGGTATTTATTCTCCTTTGAGTAAAGCCAAGATGGTGAAATAGCGATATTTCCAATGCGTTAACTCTCCTCACCTGCTCATTAGGGCAGTGCTGGAATATGTGTGCCAGAAGGTTTTTTAACACATGTTTTCTGACTCCCTGAAGGAATATTTGAATTTCAGGGTTAAACTCTTTTAATTTTCATGCCATGCCCTTGATCAATTATTATAGCTGTCTTAAAATTAAGCCATATTATTTATCAATTAAAAAATACAAGCAAAGAAGAATTTAAATTCTACCTGGCACTCTATGGATCAATTTTCAGAGTTTAATTTACAGTTCAAGAACAAACACATATACATGCACATGTACAGACACACACACACACACACACACACATATATACAAAATAGAATAAGTATATATACATGAAAACACTGCATATATACTATACATATACATATATACACATATCTGTACGTGTGTGTATGTGTATAAAATAGCATCTCCAGGAAACCTCAACAAATTGCTGTTCCTTTATGTTTCAAAACATAAAACTTAGTATCATTTCCAATGTCACCCTAGGGCTTTCTTCTTATTCTTGCCTTTTACTGAGAAAAAGGAGTGTTTTAAGTGCATCATACAGTTAGGATTTGTATTTGAATTTTTAGAAAGCCATTTTTTAAATGAAGCTGCATTGTAGATTATCAGCACTTCTAACTGGTGATTATTGGAGAGCTGTGTGGTTTTGCATGATTTCATTAGTTATCAAATCATAAATGTGCACATTTTACATAAGTGACTATTGAAGAAAAGAAACTGAGGATTGTCAAGACCAATAACATCAGCTGAATATTTATTTCTGTCGTCCATTGGTATCACAGCTCTTAATGTCTTGTTTTCAAAGGATTCTTTTCTTCATTTGATCTGCAAACATATATTTTTTTAAATTCCAAAATACATACCTGGTAAAACCTTTCACAGTTAAAATATATATTTAAAATAGAAACTTTTTATTGGTTTTTTGGATATGGAATTCTCTTAGTTTTATAGAAAAAAAAAATCTGATTCCAGAATGTCCAAACACTTATTGAGGGTTTTGTTTTTCTTTTTCTTTCATCTTTTCTTTCTTTTCTTTAAGACAGAGTCTCACTCTGCTGCTCAGCCTGGAGTGCAGTGGTGCAATCTCAGCTCACTGCAACCTCTGCCTCCTGGTTCAAGCGATGCTTGTGTCTCAGCCTCCCGAGTAGCTGGGACTGTAGGCATGCGCCACATACTGATATGGTTTGGATCTGTGTTCCCACCCAAATCTCGTGTTGTTGAACTACAAATCCCCAATGTTGATGGGGCCTGGTGGGAGGTGATTGGATCACAGGATGATTTCTCATGAATGGTTTAGCAGTATCCTTTTAGTACCGTCCTTGTGACAGTGAAGAAATTCTCATGAGATCTGGTTGTTTAAAAGTGTAAGGCACTTCCCACTTTTCTCTTTCTCTTGCTTCTGTGTTTGCCATGTGATGCGCTTGTGCACCCCTGCCTTCTGCCATGATTGTAAGCTTCCCAGGCCTTCCCAGAAGCCAAGCAGATGTCAGCATCATGATTCCTGTACAGCCTGTTGAACCATATGCCAATTACATCTCTTTGTAAGTTACCCAGTCTTAGGTATTTCTTTATAGCAATGTGAGAACAATCTAATATGCATACATACCTATGATCAATCTAATTTGTAAATTGGGCACAGTAAGAGATTAAGTATAACTAATAATAGAACAGTTATAACAATATGCTGTTATAAAAGTTATATGCCTGAAGTATCTATATATCTCGTTGTCCCTCAAATATTTTATGGTATTGTACCATGGGTAAATGAACCTGTGGAAAGTGAAACCAGAGAGAAGGGGAAACTACTGTATTGGATGCTTAAGTCAAGTAATAAGACAAGAAAAAATAATGACAATAAAAGTAATTGAACAGGAAAAGAAAAAAATTATTGTTTACAGATGATACAATTATTTGTATAGGAAACCCAATTCAATAAATACAAATATTTTTAGAAAATATAAGTGTGTTTAGCAATTTTGATTTACATAAGATCAGTATACAAAATGCAAAAGCATGTCTCTTTACTGGTAATAGTTGACCAGAAAATAAAACATCAAACATCAGCCCATGTGTAATAGCAGTAAAATATGTAAAACATCTAAAGCTGGATGGTGGCACATGTCTGTAATCCCAGCTTCTCAGGAGGCTGAGGTGGGAGAATCGCAGAAACCCAGGAGACGGAGGTTGCAGTAAGCTGAGATTGCACCACTGCACTCCAGCTTGGGAGACAGAGTGAGACTCCTCTCAAATAATAAATAAATATTATCAAATAATTAACAATATTTTAGTAGATAAAAATTTAAAATATATTAAAGGCTAAAAAAGGAGTATAGAAATGCTATTTCCAAGTTTAAGATTATATGCCATTTAAGAATGTAAATTGTTCCTAAATTAATATCTAAATTCAATATAATTTTCTTCAAAATCCCATCAAGATATAAAGAAATTTGATGAGCTAATTAAAATGTAAATAAAAGAACAAGTAGCTTGAAAAAGAAAAAAAGGTAGGGGAACCAGCTTACTAATGAGTAAGAAACCTACAGAGCTTTAGTTCAATACAAACAGAGTCATAAAAAAAGCAGCAGTGTGATTTTTGTGCAAGAAGAGAACAATAGATTAAAATATACCAAGCATTAAAATATTCTATACGTGGCATCACAACTAGCTGACAAAGCAACCAATTATTCAGTAAACCGATGTTAGAAAAATTGGTTAGCTGTACGAAGAAAAGTAAAGCTGGCTTTTTTCTTCATGTCCTTTATTAACATACGTTCCAAATGGATTAAATACTTGAGTTGAAAGAAACAATTGGAAAATAAAAAAAAAATTGACTAGACAATTTCTATGATCACAGGGTAAAGAAAGATTTCTTAAACTAGACTTGAAATACATTAAACTTTAGAGGGAATGTATGGCTATGACCACTTTAAAATAATAATTTTTGTTTAATAAAGATAAAGTGGACTAAGAATGAGTATATTTACTTTGCCTAAACAAACAGAGAGCTTTATCTCAAATATCAAAGGGATGCTTTTCCAAAGCAACAAGCAAAATCACGAAAACCCCATGGAAACTGAACAAAGTGTATGAATAAGAATGCGCAGAAGAGGAAAACAGTCCCTTCCAATTACGGAAATGCAAATTGAAACAACATTTTTATCCCTGGTAGGCTGGCAAAACTTAGCCAATTGAACTTCTGCAGGTGTATATGGGAAAATGGAATTCCTCAAAATATAGTGACCTGCAAGCTGGAAGACATACAAAATTCAGGACGGAGAGTTTTTCATGGAGATGGCAGGGTGAAGGAGGGAATGACGATGAAGGTAAAACTAAATAGTAATAATAGAAGAGAGGAAAAATTAAGATTATTGCTGGGTGGTGATAGGGTTCTATGAGCCAGGGTTTATGAATAATTGAAATGTTAGCGCCGTTGTCCTACCCTGCTCAGCCTGCTGTAACAGATTACCATACCATGCATGGTTTAAACAAGGAACACTGATTTCTCATAGGTAAGGAGGCTGGAAGTCCAAGATCAGGGTGCTGAGCGGCCAGGCTGTTAGACAAGGCTTCCTTCCTGGTTTGCAGATGGTGGCCGTCTTGCTGTATTCTCATATGACAAAAAAATTCAGAGAAAGATAGGGAGGTCTCTCCTATCTCTTTATTTATTTATTTATTTATTTATTTATTTATTTATTTATTTTGAGATGGAGACTCTGTTGCCCAGGCTTGAGTGTGCAACCTCAGCTCACTGCAACCTCTGTCTCCCGGGTTCAAGCAATTCACCTGCCTCAACTTCCCAAGTAGCTGGGACTGCAGGCATGCACCACCACGCCCGGCTAATTTTTGTATTTTTAATAGAGACAATAAAAGTAATTGAACAGGAAAAGAAAAAAATAGAGACAGGGTGTCACCATATTGGCCAGCTGGTCTTGAACTCCTGGCTGCATGATCTGCCTGCCTCGGCCTCCCAAAGTGCTGGGATTACAGGTATGAGCCGCCACACCCAACCTCCTGTCTCTTCTTAAAGGGTAGTTATTTCATCATGGATGCTCTACCCTCATGACCTAATCACCTCCCAAAGACCCGACCTTCTAAAGCCATCGTATTAGGGCTTAGAGTTTTCAGCATATGAATTTTGAGACGACACAAACATTTAGTTCATAGCAGGTATGAAGGTTTCAAAAGGAAGAATGAAGCACAGACTTTGGAAGGATTGCTTCCTTTCATGAAGGTTGTGCTCGTCATAGAGCCAGCACACGGCAGGTGCTTGTGTTTCCTAAGCTCTCTCTTGGAGGAGCCCGCATAAAGAGCAACAAGGGAAGTTTTTGTTTGAATATCTATTGTTATATGTTTCCGTCTGATGCTTCCAAAACTAACAGAAAATTTAATCTGGACAGGGAATCTGTTTTAACAGCTTAAACATAAGCAAATGATTGTCCCAAATAATTGGAAGTGGAGGGGTAAGATAACTCCAGCAGTTGGCTCAACTCAGAGGCCCCAGTTCTATTTCTCTGCCACTTTCTGTGGATTTGCCATTATCGTTTATGTGCACATTATTCAGATAGTCTGAAGAATGCTGTCCATGCATGGGTTGAGTCCTGGTTCCTGAGTCCCTATCTGTAAAAGAGGGATGAAAATTACCAGAGTCACATCTCACCAAATACGGCTCTATGCTAGAGCTGGACTCATTCTTCACACTACATGGCTGCAACACCTCGAGGGAGGAGAAACCTACGCAATTCGCTACAAGGGGCTCCTGGGGGAAGTAAGCATATCAGTAACTTAGTCAGATTTTTAGAAGGAGCCCCAGTTGGCGCTCTGCACTGGGAAAGCATTAGTGTGCATTTTGACAACGATGAGAAGATGGATGTGCAGAGCAAAGAATCCTGTACAAAATTCACATTTAAGGGGTGGAATGGGAAGAGATGAATAGTCAGATTATTAAGTGAACAACATTATTCTTAGGAGACAGAATGCCAAAGGGGAAAAATTATTCTGAAATCATGATATAAAGATTTGCACCAGAATCACCAGGTGTACTTGTAAGAACTCATATTCTTGGGTGTGACATCAGCACTTTGCTGAGTCAAAGCCAAGGGAGCCTGAGGCGGACTGAGGAATAATAATGGCCTCTGTGGAGCGGATCTCTTTCAGGATGGGCCCTCCATTCCTCACACCCTGTGAGGCTGTGAATGGGGGAATATGTTTTGCCAATACATCTTTTCTTGTTGCCTTATGAATGCAGCACTGACTCAAGGACTTTAGGCTCCAACTTTGTTTAAAATGAGCAAATTGATTCTTATTCCAGGAAAAGTACATATAAAAAGGGTCATATGGCTTCTTTGACATCAAATAGTTTTTTAACTTAACAAACTGTTTTGATAAATTGAGTGCCTCCAAATCAAAGCCACATAGGAGGTACTGGGACTGAAAGGGCAGGAGGAGCAGGGGTAATTGGCCAGCGGTTCAAACACTGAGTGATTCTAGGCAGTAGACAGCCAGATCTGAGGACTGGCTACGTCCTCTCTATTTCCTTCTGCAGATGCCATGACTCTATTACTGTTAAATATGTTAGCTGCTCATTAGTCAAGAGACTAAAGCATAATGAGATTAAAAGGAAAATTCTGACGTGTCCTAGAGAAGAAAATTATGTTCATTTAGAGTAAAATATCTAACAGTCATAAGTAACAAATATATGCATTTAATGTTTTAATGAAAAAGAGGAAAATTCCTCTGCTTTCCAGCATGCGTGTGTGAGCAATGGAGTGCACACAATTAACAGTGAACTAAGAGCACGTGGGATGGTATCAGGCCAGCCTTTCCGTGTCAGTGGACTGGCTGCATAGCCTGTAACCCCGAATTTCAACCTGCTTGCAAAAATCACACTTTGTAAAAAAGAAAATAAGTCAAATATGTGCCATGTTGATACAGATTCTGGAGTCCACTGCCTCAGTTGCCTTTTACTAATAACATGCATTTGCCTTGGGGAACATTACTTAACTCTTTTTACTTTAAATTGCTCATCTAAAAAATGAGGAATGTACCTGTATTAGTTCATTTTCATACTACTATGAAGAAATACCTGAGGCTGGGTAATTTATAAAGAAACAGAGGTTTAATGCACTCACGGTTCCACATGACTGGGGAGGCCACTCAATCACAGTGGAAGGTAAAGGAAAAGCAAAGGCATGTCTTACATGGCGGCAGGCAAGGGAGTGTTTACAGGGGAACTCTCATTTAAAAAATCACCAGATTTCATGAGACTTATTCACTATCATGAAAACAGCATAAGGAAAACCTGCCCCAGTGATTCAATTACTACCACTGGGTTCCTTCCAGGACATGTGGGGATTATGGGAGCTACAATTCAAGATGAGATTTGTGTGGAGATGCAGCCAAACCGTATGAGTACCTCAAAGGCCTGATTTTAGAATTGAACACATTTCTACATATACATTGCTTAGGACAGGGCCTGGCATATAGGAAGCCATCAACAAATGCTAGATACATTTTTAGTAAAATAATAAATGTTATGTATGTTGGTAGAACATTTTTCTTATTGGATGTACCTCATGATAATTGCTTGGTTATCTGTAGAATAAACATTATTTTTAAACCTATATTGATATCACTGGGAGTGATATTAGTCATCAGATTCACCTACAAAGCCAATTAGAAATTTCACTTACTTTTGGCCTTATCCAGCTCCAATTATTTTCTCTCACTCTAACCTATAGCAGTCATTCTCAAACATTCCGATCTCAAGGATCATTTGCATTTAGCTTGTGTGGATTGTATCTACCAAAAATTACAATTCAAGAACTTAAAATGGAGAGATTTTTTTAAATGCAATAATTTTATTTAAAAATAACAATACTAAATCCATTACCTGCTACTGTGTGACATTTTTATATAAAACAAGTTTCTCAAGACAAAATTAGCAAGGAAAGTGACATTGTTTTATTTACTGCAAATGTCTTTCTTCATAGAAGATAGCAAGATTCTCACACTTGACTTTGCATTCAATCTGTTCCAATATGCTGCTTCGATTAAGGTATGCTAAGAAACGTTGGCCAAATGCAGATAGGTAGCTGGAGAAAAAGAAAGAAATTTAATAATCTTTGCAGGTAGTTGTGGAAATTTTAACTTCATGCAAATGTTCACACTATTGTACATTAAAATCCATTGGTCTATCTTACAGTTTGAATGTGCATTTTACTTATGCAACGTTTTGTAACATTATGCATTGGTCATTTGAAAAACTATTGGCTCATTTGTGTTATACAGCTCTTTTAAATGTTAAAACACATTTTAGTATACGAGAAATTGCATTTACTAATATAAGCACCAATTTCATCAGCAAAGTGTTAATTTATTGGGAAGCTGTCTGGATCACAGTGGCAGATTTGAATTTTTCAAAATTCTAATTTTCTCTTGCAAGCTTTAATTTTGTAATTGGCAACAAAAATTGCCAATCGGTTTTCTTGAAGTGACAGGCGGATGCTGTTCATTTTTAGAAATGTGTCTGCCATACAAGTCTGAGTGATCAAAGATTGCTGTCCAAGGATCTTTCAACTAAATGTGGTATTCCATGAAAGAATTAGCTAGTTCAGCTTGCAGCTCAGTCACACAAATGATTTCCTTGCAGAACCATTGTATCTCAATCTGTAGCAGAAGTGCTTTACCAGTCTTTCTTATTTCATCATACAGAATATTTAGAAGATATGAAATCAATGATTTAACTGAATACAATTAATAATTTTACCCAGTAAAGTACATTCTTTAATGAAATTCTTGTTTTTTCTTCCTGGTACTATTTTTCAATGGCCAGTTTGTTTCAAATGCCTTGATTTGTCCTAACGTGCCAACAGTTTTAGCCACCATTGCTTTGAAACCACCGGTGCAAATGTCAATAATGTGAAAAAGACATACCATGTTAAGATATTATGAAAATAATTTTGACATGTCTCAGGATTGCCAAAGGGTCTGCAGATGTCACCTTGAGAACCCCTGCCCTACAGAAGTGTCCTTTGGCCAGCGTGGTTTCGTCTTTTTCTTTTCAGTCCAGCTCACTTGCTATCTCAATCTTCCTAGTATCTCTGCTCTCCCTGACCTCCTGAGCTACTGCACGAAGCTGCCAGCATCTCAAGAGCGCGATGAATTCTGCATTTGCTTCTTCTGAGCACTGAGCATAGGATCTAATGCTGCTAAATGAAAGTGAGTGGACCAGTGAGTGAATGAAGAGATGAATGAACGAACAAATGAACGACTGGACAAACGTGGTTCTGGCTGCACTGTATTTTTCCCATCTCTCAAACACATACAGATTGCTCCTACATAGGGTGTTTTGCTTCCACTTCTCACTGCCAGGCGTATTCCTTCTGATATTTCAGTGTCTGGCTCTTCTTACACAATCTTGACGAAAACGTCACAGGCATTCCCTGGTTCTTCCAATTGAAATAGCCACTTGCTTCTCCCTTTACTTCCCATTGTTCTATTTCTCTGCAATGCACATCACCCTCAGATGTATTTTTATTTTAGCATCCAGCACATGGAAGCTATTTAGTAAATATGTTTTAATGAATGAATGAGTGACTAGGGCAGACCATCTAACAGATATTTATTAAGCATCTGCTATGTACATGGCATTATTGATTTGAAGGCTTTGCTCTAAATAAGCTTAGGGTAAGACTGGGCACCGTGGCTCATTCCTGTAATCCCAGCACTTTAGGAGGCCGAGGCAGATGGATCATCTCAGGTCAGAAGTTTGAGACCAGCCTGACCAATATGGAGAAACCCTGTCTCTACTAAAACTACAAAAATTACCCAGGTGTGGTGGTACGTGCCTGTAATCCCAGCTACTTGGGGGGCTGAGGCACGAGAATCGCTTGAACCCGGGAGGCGGAGGTTGTGGTGAGCCAAGATCGCGCCATGCACTCCAGTCTGGGTGACAAGAGCAAAAATCCATCTCAAAAAATAAAACAATAAGCTTAGGGTAAGTGTGTGTTGGTGGTAGGGCAGACAATAGAGGAACAAGCAACACAGCAATCCGTGTGGATTAACCATCTTGTTATTTGTTTAAGGAGCAGTATACGTTGTTATGAAAGTTTATTAGGTGAGATGAGACCTTGCCAGGGTCTTTTGATGTTTCCTCAAGGAGATGCTGAATTGAGCTAGAACCACAAAGATGAGTAGATATTAAATACCGAGGGCAGGCAGCTGGGCTGGAAGGATGCCTTGTACCTTAGGCTTATTTTACTGCTTGTTAGCTTGGCAAAAGTTATTTCTCCAGATATGTCATACATCTTTTCTATCTCCCAGAAATTACAGGGCTAGGCACAGAGAAGGAACTTAGCAAACAAGAACTGGTGAAGAGACCAGGGCTAGAAGCCAGGGTTAACGCAGCTGTACCTGTGCCTGTTGGGAGTGTTGGCATCACAGTTCCTGGCAGTGTATCCACACCCATGAGATGTGATGAATATTTGCATAATAACAGATTGCTTTTCATGTCCTTCTTTTCGCTGCAGTCCTGTATGCATCTTCAGACGAAGCTTTTGTCAGGATCCACAATCTCCCTCCGCCTTCCTCTCCATTGCCCCGAAACTCTCCAAACCCGCTCTAGAGCAAATCAATCTTTATTTCTTTGCCATTATCGACCCTTCTATAAATCAGTCTTGCCCACTCAGTAGCTGGTGTGGCAGGGCCTGCAGCTGTCCACTGCCTGCAAATGGTGCCTTTTTTTCTTAGCTCATCATCGCCAGCTGTTCCCGGAGCACTGTAGGCTCTGCATTTTCGACAAGTGTCTCATCTGTAAAATTATTTCTCTATTTTTTCCCCTTTCCTCTTTCTTGTTCCTGGCAGCCGCCCACGCTGCACCCCAGGCATTTATCCCAGTGCACCCAGCACATGTCTGCGGCTGGCTTTTAGGTAATAAAAGCCAGCTTTCAGTAAATCATAGGAGTAAGGAGATCCATAAATCTTGTTTTGGCCTTGCGCACATCAATTCTCACTGTCATGAATACCGCTGGAATGAGTCACTTGGTCTGCACACTAATTTTGGACCCAGTCACTGCCTGGAGGTAATCGAGTGGGGAGGATGTCCTGAAGGAGATTGTATTCTAGCAAATCGGTGTCTTCTGGACTGAATGGAGAATTCGACCCAATTCAGGCAAATGGTAGTGAACTCAGGAGCGCCTTCTTGTCACCCAAAGGTTAGTTCACACAGTACGTGCAAGGATATGTGAAGGCTGGAGGAAATAAAGGATTCCAGAGCCACCTTCATTGTATCATTGTATTTAGAATTTCACTGTTAGCTCCCGTCATATAAATGTCCTGACAGAAAGGACACCATGAGGAGGGTGTGCTCAGAATCTCAGCGCTGGCACGTCCCAAAGGCCCAGCCATTGCATCTGTGCAGTGGAGATTAAGAATGTGCCTTGCAGTGTTACCCCAAGGACCAAATATGCTAACATATTTTAGCACATGTTTGTTATATGACTTTAAGTTCAGAAATGGAGTAGCACTGGCCGGTGTGGTTGCTCACGCCTGTAATCCCAGCACTTTGGGAGGCTGAGGCAGGTAGATCACCTGAGGTTGGGAGTTTGAGACCAGCCTTACCAACATGGAGAAACCCCATCTCTACTAAAAAGGCAAAATTAGCCAGGTATGGAGGTGTATGCCTGTAATCCCAGCTACTCGGGAGGCTGAGACAGAAGAATCTCTTGAACCTGGGAGGCAGAGGTTGCAGTGAGCCAAGATTGTGCCATCGCACTCCAGCCTGCGCAACAAGGGCAAAACTTCATCAAAAAAAAAAAAAAAAAGAAAAGAAAATAAATGGCGTAGCACATTTAGTGGATGGATAAATGACCTGCTGTACCCCCACGTGGTGTTTGCTAGGATTACAGCAAGATGTAAGTGCAGACACAGAGGATTGGACAGTTTTATGCTGCATCTGCCATATTGTTCAGTCCTTCCATTATTCACCCCTATGGAAGACTGAGCAGTAGCTGACGGTAGGGATTAGAAGCAGCTGTACTTGACCTAATGGGGTGACACTGGAACCAACATATAATTTATTTTTGCATGCAGAAATGTCATGATTGATAGTGGTTCTGTCCTTATGCCCCAGTAGCTGGCATGGGGCCTGGGATTGAGCATACCCGCCCACTGGGGTGGGGTTGGGGAGGCAAGAGGGCATTGGAAATGGAGCTTGCTTCCTCAGTGGGGAATGCAGCTGGCTTGTCTGTCCTGTGTCCAGTGCTCTCCACCCGCCGGCCCTTGGGTAGGAGCGTTACCACTGACAGGAGGACTGTGGTCAAGGTTTCCTCTTTCTTCTCTTCAATACCTGCTTTAAATATGGCAGAGGTTAGGGAAACGGGTTACCCTGACATTCCATGTCTTTCAAGGCCATGGGCACAAAAAAAATAAGAAAATTTACAGTAAGTACTAGAGGACCTGGTCTGTCACATTATTTGTTTCAATTTTATTATTTTTAGGGCTGGGGTCTTACTATGTTGCCCAGGCTGGACTTGGGTTCAAGCCGTCCTCCTGCCTCAGCTTCCCAAGCAGCTGGGACTAAGTTCCACGCCACGGCGCCTGGCTGTACACACCCTTTGTTTTTGTTCCCCTTCATCTTGTACTGACTTGTACTTGGCTCTTTCACTGTTTCAGCACTGCAGAGGCCAGCGGGCATGGCTACAAGACAGAGGAGGGGCATCTGGCTTGCTTTGGGCTTAACATGAGCAGCAGTAAACTTCTATTATATCACCAGATGAAGGTTTGTGGGGTTATTTGTTACCACAGCATAAGCTAAATAATCCTGACTAACATAGCGCTGTAAGAAGGAATCTGTTTGTGTTCTATGAAATAGAATTGCAGCCACCTATGGGGATGGGAGGTATCCAATTACACTATTAAAGTTTACTAAGGGTTTAAGACAGTTGCATCCAGAAATATGGACTCTTAAATATTAATCTCCCACCCATGTGCTCTGTGTGGAAACTGAAGGACCTCCGAGTGACATGAGCATATTGGTCCTTCGCTCATCACCTTTGTTTCCATTCCTTAAATTTTCCCATGTTCTGTTATGAGCCATGACAGATTCAAGACTATCTATCTTCTCCAAAATATTATCTTCTTTCCAGCGACAGAATTCTTGAATCCTCTGAGGGTATCCATGCCCTGTGCGATGTGACTTTGCAGGTCTCGCCATCAGGAAGTGTCTTCTCCTTCTCATGCCTCAAATCTGGGCTGGCCTTGTGACTTGCTTTAACTAAGACAATGCAGCCAAGGGACGCTGTTGCTCCTGCCCCTGGACTCAAGACACCTTGCACGCTTCTGTTCACTGTGTTGGGAAATCACCGTCAGTATGAAACCAAGCCTGGGCTCTCCTGCGAGTGGATGACACGCACTGTGGGGAGACTGGTTCCTCCAGCTGAGACCAGAGAGCGCTGCCCAGCAAGCCCAGCTTCCATGTGTTGAGCTGCCTAGATCACATTGGTAGCTGCAGATTCATGAGTGAGCCCAGCTGAGAGCAGAAAAATGGCTCAACCTCCCTCAGACCTCTGTTTGGATTAAGTAAATGCTTATTTTCTTAAGTTAGTAAGGAGTTTGTGATAGTGTTTCGTCCCAGATGACTGTGGCAAAAGATAACAGACACGATGATCATTACAATTAGAAAGCTCTGTTTATCTGAAGGAATTTCCCATTTAGAGAACCTTTACATATGTCATTCATTTAATTTTTGCTACATTTATTGAGTATGTATTCATTCAACCATTTTTTCCTAGATACATTGTTTTGGAGAAATCAGACGTTAGTAGATTCTCAAACCTAACGCTCGGATTCTGGGAGGACAGATGCTTTACTGCAAGTGTGGTCTTCACTAGAAGAGACTCAGCTCCTAGAGAGTCTGTCTTGTTCCTCTCCTACCTTTTCCACCATAAGATTCCCACAGAATTTAAGCTTTAAGAAGAACCACTCAGGAATTTCCCCTGCGTAGATAAGAAAACAAAGCCTTTATCTTCAGGATTTATTGGCTGTTTTTCTTTTTTGCAGTTGGTAAACACAGGAGACCTAGGTAACAATCTCAGCATGTGGGGCCAGGGCTTGTTTTTAAGAAGTCATTCATCCTCAACACCTTAAACCTTTGGCAATTAAGGCTAGGCTAGAAACATTATGCTGATTTGTATCCTGTGTGTGTGTGTGTGTGTGTGTGTGTTTGTGTGTGTTTCCTAATATGAAACAGAAAGGCCTTCAGACTTCCTAGATTATCAAAGCTTATGATATATGCTCTTTAAGAAAATGAACTTTATTGTATATACTTAAGTTATGCAGCATGATGCTATGGAATATGTATAAATAGTAAAAAAATATACTACAGTGAAACAGGTGAACATATCTATCATCTCTCCTACTTATCCATTTTTCTTCTTTGTGTGGCAAGAGCAGCTAAAATCTAGTTATTCAGCATAAATCCCAAATGCAGTTTGAGTTTATTACTTCTAGTGATACGTTGGTTGTAGGTATCCAGCCTTGTTCATCCTTCATGTCTGCTACTTTCTATCCCTGACCTACATCGGCAGTTTCCTCCTCCCACTCCCAAATGCCATCAGCTCTGCTAACCACAGTTTTGTTCTCTTTCTCTGTACATTTAATATTTTTTTGATTCCACATATAGTGAGATCATGCTCTCTCTCTCTTTCTCTCTCTCTCTCTCTATACATATATATATATATATATATATATATATTTTTTTTCTGTACCACAGCATATACTTTTAATCCATACACATAATGTACTTGGCAGTGATCATTGCTGAAGATGCATAATTCCACTTCTCATCAAGTATCAGCCTCACCTCGAGCTGCAGCGCTTGAGGCAGTATGATGTCTGTGAGAGAAAGACGATGTGTGTAAGAGAGTTCATTCTTTGCGCAGAATTCATTTCCAATGGCATCCTCTTTATAAACATAGTTGTACTTTCAGATTGTGAAAAAATGATGTATTCTGCATATTTCTAGTTATGGTAAAAAAAAAGCATAAACACTGATGCTATGCTTTTAACAGCACTTTCTAAATCAACAGATACTATCTGCCTTTAGGTTCAGATAATCAGATACAAAATTTTTCCTTGAAACAGCAAATTTTAAGTGAGTCATTCAGGAATCTCATTGTCAAGGGATCAATATAATAAACCATAGTGAAAAAAACTTAAACAGCAAACTTTAGTCCTTCCTTTTCATTTCAACCTACTCCTTTTGAGGGATTACTTTGCTATTCTCTTATTTGTTTATTCCATATTTAAATGGCCATCAATTTCTATCATAATTCAACCCATATTTTAAGGACACCTACAGGGAGTTCAACACCAATGAATTTGCAGCGGCTGACAGTGCTGCTCAGCACATGAATAGATACCATCATATGTATTTCTACCACATTTTACAGTGGAAGCTTGAACAATTTTCTTTTATGACATAAAACCCCAGAAATTCTTCCAAGAGTCAAATAGTCAAACCCAAGAAAAGGATGAATAACTAAGCACATAGACCACTAAGAACTCATGCTACTCATATTTTTGCTGTTTCAAAAAGTCTACTACAGGACATGGATGTACACACAGGGGAGTATAAGGCATGGCCAATGACAGCCAAGGGACATTTGACAAAATAAAAGTCCCTTTTCCTACATTGTTGCTAGGTTTCAGCAGGCTTTAACTTGCAGGTCTGGGAAAATTATACCACGTTTATTTTACTTAATTGAAATTAGCAACAGTTACATGTAAAAAAATAAAGAGACCACCATTTGTGTTCCTAATTCTGACTCAAAATGCATATGTGCTTACAGCAATTTTGGTGAAAGTATGGAGAGATTCAGGACATGCTGACTTTAGCCATCTGATGTGGAAGATATGGATTGTGTTGTATTGTAGCTTTAGAATATTATGTGGTTAAGTGTCTCTCACATTGCAGTATATATGATAGAAATATAGGAAAACATTGGACAACCTAAAGATATGTATGTGTCAGTTGAAGATTTCACAAGAGCATTTCTTATAGAAAACAGGTCTTGACCAGAGAACATGAAAGTTTGTGTTTATGTGATTGTAATAGATCAAGCGAAATTTTTTCAGTTTTGTTCAAACTCCACTAAAATTTCTCTCTTCATCTTCCATCCAGAAGTGACTAATAGTAGCAAAGCCAGTGACCTAGTGAGTATAGAGAAAGAAGTGCAGGTATATCATGAATTCAGTGCCTATCATGTGCACTTTTTCTTAGATCATACAGTTTGGTTTTCACAATCATACAAGGAGTTCTTGTGTTTGTTAGTTTTATGCGTCAATTTGGCTAGGCTGTGGGGCCCAGATATTTGGTCAAACACCAGTCTAGATATTTATGTGAAGATATTTTGTCAGATGAGATTAAGATTTAAATCAGTAGACTTTGAAGAAAGCAGAACATTGTCTGTAACATGAGTGGAACTCTTTGAATCATTTGACCTTAGAGAAAAAGATGAAAATCTTCCAAGGAGGAGGGAATTCTACCTCCAGGCTCTCTTTAGACTTGAGCTGTAACATCTCCTCTTACCAGAGTCTAAACATCTCCTCTTACCAGAGTCTCCAGCCTGCCGGCCTGCTCTTCACGTTTCAAACTTGCAGCCCCCAAAACCACACAAGCCACTTCTTTAAGATAAATCTCTGTGTGCCTTCGTGTATGTGTATGTATATATGTGCATGTGTATGTATATGCATATATGAATATACATGTGTTTATATGTATTTATATGTATGTATATTTACATGTGTATGTATAGGTCTAAGTGTGTGCATATGTGCATATGTATGTACACATACATGTATATTTATATGTATGCGTATATGTATGTGTGCATACATGCATACATGTATGTGTATGTGCATTTTATGTATATTTGCATGTATATGTGTATGTGTATACATATGTATGTGCATGTGCATGCATATGTGGATGTGGATGTATATGTGGATGTGAGTGCATTTGTGGATGTGCATGTGTACATATATGTATCTGTGTATGAGTATGTATGTGTGTATTTTATGTATATTTGCATGTATATATGTGCATATATATGTATGTATATGTGCATGTGTATATGTGTGTGTATGTATATGTGTGTGAATGGGTATGTGTATGTGCATGTATATGTGTATGTGTATATATGTATGTATATGTGCATGTTTATATGTGTGTGTTTGTGTATGTGTATGTGCATGCATATTTGTATATATGTATGTATATGTGCATGTGTATGTATGTGTGTGTATGTATATGTGTGTGTATGTGTATGTGCATGCATATGTGTATGTATATGTGCACATATATGAATATGTGTATATGTATACACACATGCATATCCCATTGGTTCTAGTTCTCTGGAGAACCATGACAATTAAGAGTTATCTGTTATTATCTCTGATTTTCAGTTGAGGAAACTGAGGCTCAGAGAGATTAAGAGACTTTTCTAAGATCAAAAAAGTGGAATAGATATTCAAATGAGGACCCCCCCCAAGCCCAGTTCTCTTTCCACTGGGGCCTGGATGTCAGAGGCATCTGGCTGTAATTTGTGGGAAGAGGTCCAAACTGGACAGCTGTTGGAGTCTGGGAGTTTCGTCTGCAGGAAGCAAGGATCAGGTAAGATAACTGGATCTGAGGGGAATGTCTACTCCCTAAGAGCACTAGAGGACTGTGGCATTCACACTGACAGTTCAGCGAGGTATGGGCAAGATGGGAGGTGTCATAGGAAAATTAGAGTGCAGAGGGAATTTCTGAGGGAATTCATGGAGATGGAGCAAGAGTGTCTCAGGAATCATGTGTGATTAGATGAAACTGGCAGTCATTTGTTAGTCAAGTTAAGCAATCCACCTGTGATTTATTTCCTTGTAAAGTATATATTGAGTACTCTGCCACACCATGAAACTCCTTCAATAAAAGGATGAGCAAGGATATGGAGCTCATATTCTAGTGGGGAAGATAAACATCAAAGAAATAATTATACACAGAATTATGTTATTGCAGGTGTGATAAGTACTATGAAGAGAGAGCTGTGTGTATCACGAAGAACAGCCTTGTCTATCAGGAAAGCCCTGGATGAAGTGGTGTTTTCTGGAGCATGGTGATGGTTCTTAGGCTTACTCCCAGCATGAGATACACAGGGGTATCTACAGCTTACATGAAGTAGCTGTGATTTCTTTTTCCAACTGGCACAAATAAATTTAATGAATGGAGAAAATTTTCTCACTTCTAGTTTTCCTCTCATAATATATTTTTAATCATGGCACCTGCTACTGCTTCTCTGTGCTAGCACATGACAAATGAATGAACAAGTTGCACATGAATACTAACGAAAAGCTGGAAATGATGTATCATATTTATTACAACAGTTTCTTTTTGTTATCATTACTGGCCAGGTAGTTTTTCTACGCATACGTACTAACATTATCTCTAGTTGAGATGATGGAATTAAACATGCAGGTGTCATGACGTTCCAGAAAATGCACCAAGAGCCAATCTGAGGAATGCTGCGGGGCAGCAGGAGGCTGTGCTAATTTTGTAGGGAGGAAAGAGGATATGAAATTCTTTCATTTTCCAACCACGTCCTATGTGCCAGGACTTGTATGTGTATGATCTCACTGATCCTTTACAAAGATACAGTGAAATGGGTGTCAGCAGTATTCCTATTTTGAGATCAGCAAGTGAGGCTTAGAGAAATCCATTGACTTGCTCAGTCGTAGCATTAGCATATGACAAATGGTTTAGAATCAGGCATCCCAATTCCAGATGCCTGCATTACTCAATAGTCACCAGAAAATACAATATATATTTGTATGGAGAGAGAGATAGAGAGAGACAGAAAGAGAAAAAGACAGTTTGAGGAATTGGCTCACCCAACTGTGGGACTGACAAGTTTGAAATGTGTACGGCAGGCTGGCAGGCTGGAGATTTAGGCAAGAGTTAATGTTGCAGCTCAAGTCTGAAGGCTCGAAACTGTGGTAGGGGTTTGATTTTATAGCCTTTCTTCTTCTCTGAGAAACCTCATCCTTTGCTCTTAAGGCCCTCAACTGATCGAATGGGGCCCATCTGCATTACGGAGGGTGAACTGCTTTACTCAACATCTACTGATTTCAGTGTTAATTGCATCTAAGAAATACCATCAGAGCAACAGATGCATCAGTGTTTGGCCAGACAAGGAGACACCATCGCCCAGCCAAGTTGACATGGAAATTAGCTGTCATGAAATCTTCCTTTAAATTATTGGGTTGTACCTTCTAAACTCAGGTTTAGCATTGCCCAGACTAAGGCTGAACTGTATGATTTCAGACGCTGGTGCAGATGATGCATGGCTCATGTCTCTGAGCACTTTTTCACCTGCCTCCCCACCCCGCCGTTCCTCATAAACTCATTCCATCTAACTACTTTCCCAGTTACACTTTGTGTTTTTGGTTCCTGTTTTTGCCTCTTGCTCTACCATCTTTCGGTAAACCATCTTTAGGCTGGCTTTTCCAACCTCACCCTTGTTCCTGGAGTGCTTACGTGAGGGATCTTTTGGTTGACCTTCTGGAACTCTAAAGCCTCTCTCAGCCCAGATTTCAGAATCACTGCTTGGCCTCTTCTTCCAGGGAAATTAGGACAGACCTTCCCTCAGCTCATTTCTACCTTGCAGATTTCTGCAATCCAGGGCATATGCACGGAGGACTTTCCAGGAAATATGCGTGGTGGTGTAAGGAGATTAATTTCTAAAACTTCAACTTCCATGTTACTATTTCTTAAAGTTGATGGGCCCAAAAATGGACCCGAGAGGGAGACTTTACCTTTGAACTTCCCCTTTTCATAATCACCTTTTCACATTTGAGAAGAGCATGAGCCTCATGCATAGCAAATCTGATCCCTGAGGAGGTAAACTCAGAGAAGAACCTAACAAAATATGATTGATTAGTTCCTTTAATCAAGGCACCATAATTGTCCCCCAACCTAATATTATCTCAATAAGAGATAACTTTGCAATGAAAGTTAATTTTTTATGTTTAATAATTACTTATAAAAATTTAATACACTTATGCCGTACTGGTTACTTATATACTATTAATGATTTTAGTAATAGTCACTCATCACTTAGTGATGGGACTGTGTTCTGGGAAATGAGTTCTTAGGCACTTTTATCCTTGTATGAACATCAGAGAGCATCCTTACATAGACCGAGATGGTAGAGCTGGCCATACACCTGGGATATATTGTATAGCTTGTTGCTCTAAGCTATAAACCTGTAGGATGTGTTACTGTAATGGATACTTCAGTCAGTGGAAACACAATGGTAAACATTTGTATATTCAAACATAGAAAAGGTACAATAAATATAGTATAAAAAAGTTTTGAAAGGGTACACCTGTATAGAGCACTTCACCAAGAATGGAGCTTGCAGGATGGGAAGTTGCTCTGGGTGAGTTTGTGAGTAGTGAGTGAATGTAAAGGCCCAGGAAGCATACACTCCTGTAGATTTTATGAACACTTAACACTTAGGCTGCATTAAATTTATTAAAATTTTTTTCTTTCTTCAATTATAAATTAACCTTAGCTTACTGTAACATTTTTACTGATAAACTTAAAAATTTTTTTGACTATTTCTAAATATAAAAAGGATATTTTAAGTAATACCCTCACTCACTCATCCAGAGCCACATCCCCTCCTGCAAGCTCCATTCATGGCAAAGTGAGCTATACAGGTGTATTCTTTCAAAAATATTTAATACTATATTTTATCATACCTTTTCTATGTTTAGAAAGAGTCAAATTTTTTTTTAAGTTTATCAAGTAAAATAATACCCTAAGCAATAATAATACTTAGGTTAAAAAACAAACATTGTACAGCTCTACAAAAGTATTATCTTTATATCCATATTCAATAAGCTTTTTATATTTTCAAATGCATTTCATTTTTATTTTTTCTTTTTTAACTCATGTTAAAAATGAAGACACAGACACATTCATTAGCCTAGGCCTACCAGGACCAGGATCATCAATACCACTGTCTTCTGCCTCCACATTTTGTTTCACTGGCAGTCCTTCAGGGTCATGCATGAGGTTCTCATCTCCTCTGACAACAAGGCTTTCTTCTGGATATCTCCTGAAGCACTTGCTTGAGGATGTTTTGCAGTTTACATATATACACACACATATATATGTATACACACACACACACACACACACACACATATATATATATATATATATATATGGAATACACTATAAAATAACAATAAAAAGGCCAGGTGCGGTGGCTGATGCCTGTAATCCCAGCACTTTGGGAGGCCGAGGCAGGTGGATCATGAGGCTAAGAGATCGAGACAACCCTGGCCAACATGGTGAAGCCTTGTGTCTACTAAAAATAGAAAAATTAGCTGGGCGTGGTGACAGGTGCTTGTCGTCCTAGCTACTTGGGAGGCTGAAGCAGTAGAATCACTTGAACCCAGGAGGCAGAGGTTGCAGTGAGCTGAGATCGCACCACTGCACTCCAGCCTGGCAACAGAGGAAGATTCAGGTCTAAAAAAAAAAAATTAAAAAAACAAAAAACAAATAATAAAAATATACTATAGTAAACACATAAAGCAGTGCCATGGTCACTTAGTTTCATTGTCAAGTATGATGTACTGTACATAATTGTATGTGCTAGACCTTTATACGGCTGGCAGCACAGTAGATTTATTTGTACCAGCACTGCCACAAATGTGTAAGAATTCTTTGCGCTACGATGATAGAAGGGGAGTGACGTCACTGTGCAATGGGGAATTTTTGGCTCCATTATAATTGTATGGGACCACCATCATATATGGGGTCCATCATTGACTAGAAAGTCATTAATTCAATCCCAAATAAAATTTTAAACACTTAGTGACCTTAAAGTCATGGGGATGTGCAAATGTCAATTTTAATTCTCATATATTATTATTGAAGTAAAATATGAAAGGAACTGTGAATAAACATCTGTCAAGCACAAATGTATATCATATCAAGGAAAAATGTTTATGAAAAGTGGAAAGAAAACACAAGTTCAAGGGCAAACAGGACCATAATGCATGGGGCTGATAAGGAAGAGCTTGAAGACCAGACTGCTATGCTGTTGAGACTTCACTGGATCCTTTTCGAGAGAAGCATCATTTTATTTTGGAGTGCCCATATTTCAATCCATTTATACTTATCTTGCAATTATATAGTTTGTAATAAAAATTTTAACTATAATTTAAAATATATAACAAGATGTATAGTTTTTTTTCAATACTTCTACTTATATATGAAGAAATATTTTGAGGAATGCTGTTCTGTTAGAATTCTTCTCATCCCTCTAGTTCTACTGATGTACAGGACACCATATATACCACACACCACACCACATTTCACTACACCACATCACAATACACCATGCCACACCACAAGCCACCACACCACACCACACCACACCATATCACATCCTATGCATAGTACCATACCACACCACATACCACACACCACACCACACCACACTACGCCATATCACATTATATACATGACACCACACCACACTACATGGCACCATGTCACACATTTCACCACCCTCCATGGCACCCTCCATGGCACCCTCCATGGCACCTCCATGCCACGCTCCACCACACCACATAGTACCACGCGTCACTAGGTCCATTCTTCACCCTGGTAACTCCTGTCATTTGTTAAGACTTCACTCAGGCTATAGGTCCTGGTAGCAGCCCTGAGTGCCCACAAGCAGGGCCCTGTGTTCGCAGATAATATGGCACATGCCTATCTTGCAGAAAGTTCTTGTGGAATGTAGTTAACTCTCACCACTCCCACACTGCTTCCTCAGAACAAGGGCTGTGTGGGCTCCCTGTCCCCTGCAGTGCACTCATAGTGCCCAGCATGGAAGAGGTCTCTGTATATAAATAAATCTGGGCATCTTTAACAGAAAACACATTGGATGGCAAGTAGAGAAGCCGCACTGAGTCTGGCTCTGCACAGTGTGTGTGGTGACCTTCGTGTAGGATGGGACCAGGACAGAAAATAACTTTAATTCCACTGAGGTTTCCCCAGGCTGGGAATCAAAGAGGCCAATTTATTTTAGGATATTTCTAACATCATCTATTTAGTTGATAATGATGAGGAATGAGATGCCGATTTTGCATCCACCACAAACCTTATTCCAAAAAGAAATATTTTCATCTTTCTAGTCTCTCAGAGTGAAAAGAGCCGACTCTCTATTGGTGAAACTAAAGTAGTACAGAATGAAGATTTGTGATTTCTAATCAGGCAACAGTTTGAAACCTGGCCTTGCCACTTACTTATCTTGGGACATTGGACAAGTTACTGAACATCTTCAGACTTGGTTTCCTCCTCTGCACAGTGGAAATGGTATCCACCTCACAGAGCTGTGAGAGTAGGGGTCAGGTATATGAAAACCAAGCATACCGTTGGTGTTCAGCAAATACTAGCTCCTTCTAACTCACCTTCTTCTAAAAGGGAAGACAGAGGGGAACAGCAGGGTGAAGTCTTGAAAGGAGTTTTTGAAGATGCAACGTTGAAGCATTTATTCCATAATAGCCTTCAAAATTGGCAAAGTGAGAATATACTGAGAATCAAAGTACTTTTTTGTGGACTCTCATTATCAAGGTAAATAAATGAGTCTTTGTTTTTGGACAGTGCTGGCTTCTCTGCACAACACTCTCACCTCTGTCTACTTGTTCATTCTTCTAAGCACTCTGTGAATTAGATAAGACAACTCTTGGAATCTTCACTTTATGGATGTGAAAAAGACACAGTGGGGATTCAGCATACCTTAAGTCATGCAGATCATAAGTTCCAAGCTGCGAATAGAGATGAAATTTACCTGTCATATGTTAAGTGTGTTTTCTTCTCTTATTTCTCTTAGAAGACAGGACAAAATCCGGGAATCTTGCTCAGGCCACATTTTAAACTAGGAGACACTTCACATAATTACTTCTCTCAAACACAAAGAAATGGAAAACAATGTGAACTATTTTTTTAAACTTTATTTTATTTTTGATAGTTTTTGGGGGAACAGGTAGTTTTGGTTACATGAATAAGTCCTTTAGTGGTGATTTCTGAAATTTTGGTGGACCAGTCAACTGAGAATTCTACACTGCACCCAGCATGTAGTATTTTATCCCACCCCTCTCTCCCACTCTTTCCCCCAATCCCTTAAGTCCATTATATCATACTTATCTTTTGCATCCTCATAGCTTAGCTCCAGCTTACAAGTGAGAACATACAATATTTGGTTTCCCATTCCTGAGTTACTTCACTTAGAATAATGGCCTCCAAATCCACTCAAGTTGCTGCAAGGCCATTATTATTATTATTTTTTTCTATTTTATGACTGATCAGTATTCCATGGTGTATATATACCACATTTTATTTATCCACTCGGTTCACAGGCATTTAGATTGGTTACATATTTTTTTAATTGCAAATTGTGCTGCTACAAATATGTGTCTGCATGTGTTTTTTTCATATAATTACTTCTTTTTCTTTGACCAGATACTCAGTAGTGGGATACCTGGCTAGAATGGTAGTTCTACCTTTAGTTCCCTAAGGAGTCTCCATACTGTTTTCCATAGTGATTGTACTAGTTTACATATCCCACAAGCAGTATAAAGTGTTCCCATTTCACGACATCCAGGCCAACATGAATTGCTTTTTGATTTTTGATTATGGCCATTTTTGTAGGAGTAAGGTGGTAGCTCATTGTAGTTTTAATTTGCATTTCCCTGATGATTAGTGATGTTGGGCATTGTTTCATATGTTTGTTGGCTATTTGTATGTCTTTTGAGAATTGTCTATTCATGTCCTTTGCCAACTTTTTGAACAGATTATTTGTTTTTTTCTTGTTGATTTCTTTGAGCTCCTTGTAGATTCTGGATATTAGTTTTTTGCCAGATGTATAGTTTGTGAATATTTTCTTTGACTCTGTGGATTGTCTGTTTACTTTGCTGATTGTTTCTTTTTCTGTACAGAAGCTTTTTAGTTTCATTAAGTCCCATTTATTTAATTGTGTTTTAGTTGCATTTACTTTGGGTTTTTGGTCATGAATTCTTTGCCTAAGCCAGTTTTTCTGCTAGTTTTCTACAAAAAGCTAATGTCCTGAAATCCTTGTCAGTGTATCTAGGGAGCAGAAAGCCTCCTTGAATAAAGGAGCAACAGATATTTGTCATTGAATGGAACTATGAGCCCACTACTTTATTTTCTTTGGGCATGAAGAATTGGGGTGATGGGTAGGAAGTATGTTTTTGGCAGGGTCCCTGTTGGCATTCCATGCCAGCATTCTTGCTTCTGGATCCAGGATAGCCAAAGCAAGTCCCATCGCTGAGTCCTGGAGCAATATCATAGCAAGCTCTGAGCTAGCTCTTGCAGGGAAACATCTTAGATCAGAACATGAGCAATTTCTGGGGCAAAAACGAATTTCATATACACTCATGCTGAACACGATGCTGTTTTGTGAGTATAAAGAATAATGACAAACTTACTCATATAAGGGCTAATCTTTCCTGGAGAGAAAAATGGGAGGGAAGACTTTCTAGAAGGGTTCCTCATTCTGGGAAGGATTACATGAGGAATTAATAAGTCAAATATTCTCTCCTATCTTTTTGACTGCTCCCATGCAGCATTTATATTTTACTAAGGTTTGGTTCTCTCTTTTTTCGTCTTTTCCATTTTTTTCTCATAAATAAAAACGTTCAGAAAAATTTAGGAAAGACAGAAATTTTGTTTTTTTCTTTTGTAAAAAAATGAAATTGGTTTATCTGGACGGTGAGTTAAATGTTCACTTTTAAGACAACTTTGTAGAAGGAAAGTAGAAGTCATAAAACTCAATTAGTCAGCCATGAATTATGATTTTGCAGGGTTGTTTGTAGAAGAGAAAAGACTACCCAGGGCACATTGCAAGATGATAACATAACAGAGGTGGTCAGTCTGATAGGAAACCAGCTTGTGGTTGTCTTAGAAATAATTGGAAAATAAACATTTCTTTCTGAGCATGTTCAGTGGTAGTAAATTTTCTGTTGCCCTTCTTTTTGAGATAACACCATGCTGTCCTAATCCCTCTTAAGTGACCTCAATATATTGTTTAAGTGCTGTGCTTTGCATGGTCTAACCTGACTCACCAACACAAGATCCATGCTCCAGCAAAGAAAATGAAAATACATATATATATATTTTTAGAAAGACAAGCAGATGTTGCCCACATCACTTCTACTGGCATTCCTGGGTACAATTTTAATCATTTGGCTCAGAAGCTTGGAAATCGAGTCTGTAACTGGATGATTTTTGTTCTGCTGAAATGTGTAGAGTTATGTTATTTAAAGAAACAAGGGAAGAATAGATTCTGGAGAATAATTAAAAATCCCAATCCCTGCTGTAGACATGAAGAATATATCAACATTCTGGAAAACAATGGAACAACACGAGAAAAGGACCCGGTCCATGCACATCCATGTGAAGCGGGTTGCCTGTTTGTTCTGCAACATCTTCTTACCTCTGTGTCTTAGTTTGCTGCAGCTTCCATAACAAAATACCATTTATTAGGGGGCTGAAACATCTGAAATTAATTTTCTCAGAGTTTTGGAGGCTGGAAAGCCCAAAACAAGGTCTGGCGGTGTCCAGTTCTTGATGAGATTTCTCTTTCTGAGGTCTCTCATAATGAGATCTGTCTTGCAGACAGCTACCTTCTCCCTGTGTACTCACATGGTAGACAGAGAGTTCCAGTCTCTTCCTTTTGTTTTTTTAAATATGGCCACTAATCCTCTCAAACGGGCCTCACCTATGACTTCATCTAAACCTAATCACCTCCCAAAAGCCCCACTTCCAAATATCACCCCTTAAGGGTTAAAGGTTCAACATAGAAATTTTGACGAAGCACAAACCTTCTGTTCATAACATTCTGACGTGTTATATGATAGAAAATATATTTTGATTATGTTTGAGATAGCATACGTTTGCATCTACTTAGCACAGCAGCTTAGCCTATTTCTCACATTTTCTCACATAATACATAATACTACTTCTGATATGGTTAACTCAGTGCAGGGCAGAGCATTCGTTTAGTTCTAGAATCTTATTGTGCTATTCTATTAATGTTAATATCACATTCCCTTTGTGGAGAAAGCTATATCACAGTGTTTATTTCTACTGATTTCACTGTTAACTAAAATCCATGTTCATCAAAAGCTACTAGTACATAAAATTTTCTCTATTAGTATTATATTCGATTTTTGGTCCTCTGCAAATTATCATTAGATATGTCTCACATCAGTCATATCCAGAATAGTTAGCTATTTGGAATGATTTCATTAGTCTCTCTTTCCTGCTTCTCAAAGAAATGAAAAATCAAGTGCACAGTGTCTTATACTTCACTGTAAAAAATATGAAAATATCTCTGGACTTATCTGGGCACACACACGTGCACATGCACATATGTGCGTACACACACACACACACATATACACACACTCACACACACACACATTTACTTACTGATGTGGCTTTGTGTTCCCTAAAAAGATATTTTCAAATCTTAACCTTGGTATCCAAACCTTGGTACCCGTGAATGTGACCTATTTGGTAATAAGGCCTTTGGAAATATAATCAAATTAATAAAGTTAAGATAAGTTTATACTTAACTAGGCTGGGCCCTTATCCAATGACTGGTGTCAAAAGACTAGAGAAATGGGGACGCCTCTGTGAAGATCATGTGCTGACAGAGGCAGAGACTGGGGTCATGTGTCTTCAATCCAAGGAACATGAAAGATTGCCAGTAACACCAGAAGCTAGGCGCAGGCGAGGAAGCGTCCTTCTCTACATGTTCCAGAGAGATTATGGCCCTGCTAACACCTTCATGTGGTACTTTTGGACTCCAGAACTATGAGAGAATGAATTTCCATTATTTTATTTCATTAAGTTAGTGTTACTTTGCTATGGCAGTCCTAGGAAACTGACAAGTTAACTATGAGACCATGACAAGTTCGCTTCCCGAAACCTACTTTAGATCATCCATGAAAAGGGAATGAAGATACATGGCAGATATAAAGATTAAATAAAATAACATATATAAAGCATCTCACACTATTCTGAACACATCGAATCCAATGCAATGAATATTAGCTCTCCCTCTGCAGTCTGCAGACGGTGGGAGTGGAGAGGCCGTGTAGAGAACAACTATATTCCCATGTGTGGGGTGAGGTTCCCTCCATGGGTTTGCAACAGCCTACTCACCATCTGTGTGGATAATAGGAATAGCAACAACTGCCTCTATTTTTATAAACAAGAACTTGGTAGTAAATATTCTCTCCATTCTGGAATATGCTTGTGTTATATATTTCCCAGTAGTACTTTGTAACTGAGACATTCATAACAAGAATGTGTCTTTTTTTATCATATTTTATCCCCAATATTTTTTCATTTCTGAAAAATTCACAGTGTTATTACAAGAAAACTCATCTTACTAAAAATTAAAGTATTAATATGTACTTTATTAACTAAATACTTGCTATTAAGTCAACTCCATATTTATTTCAAAACTATTTAAGTAATAGCATTAACATAGCTATGTAGGCAGAAGCCACAGAAAAGAACAGAAAGCAGTTACTTAGGAGTAATTTCAACAAGTGCCAGATTTATTCTATGGAAATGACTCAATGAAACTCTTATTTAATTATTACCACTTTGGGGGCATAGTGACATTATGGTAATATGTGTCTTTTTGGGCAGAAAAATACTACATCTGATGCAGAAAACGAAAGGAAACTGTCATCTCATGAGCTCCTCCCATATGACAGATGCTGCCCTGGAAGGTTTGCATTTTGAATCCTTGACAGGTGAACCTAATTTCTTCATTTTTATAATGGAGGAAACAATCAAGTCCAACGATTTTATTCGACTTCCCAACATGACTCATGTAGTAAGTTGAAAAACTAGAATTCCCCAACTTGTCTTTCTGACTCCACAGATCTTTCTCCTGCCATAAAAAGTATTTTTTTTTAACAATACTTTTTAGTATTTTAAGTTCTAAAAAGATCTCTAAGAAAAGAGATTCTTTGGCTGGATAAGGTGGCTCACACATGTAATCCCAGCACTTTGGGAGGCTGAGGTGTGTGGATCACCTAAGGTCAGAATTTGAGACCAGCCTGGCCAACGTGGTGAAACTTTTAGTAGAGTAGATTTAGTAGAATAGATTGCTAAAAATATAACAATTAGTCGGGCATGGTGGCACATGCCTTTAATCCCAGCTACTTGGGAGGCTGAGGTAGAAGAATTGCTTGAACCTAGGAGGCAGAGGTTGCAGTGAGTGGAGATTGTGCCATTGCACTCTAGCCTGGGCAGCAAGAGAAAAACTCCATCTCAAAAGAAAAAAAAAGAAGAAATAAGAAAAGAGATGCTTTTCTTTTCTCTCTCTGTATTGAGACTTATTATAAAGCATTATTAATTAGTATAATACTGCTACATAGATAAACAAAACATAATAAAGATGCCCACCACAAGACTCTTTCATAGAAAGAGTGATGTTTTACAGAGCTGGTATTGAAGGAGAGTGAAGGAAGTATAAAGTGTTCAACAGGTACTGCTGGGATAATTGATTATTTATATGCAAAATAATACAATATTTTTCTACTTCTTACCACACATTCAAATCAATTCCAGGTGGATATCTTCAATGTGAAAGATAAAAATGTTGAAAATTTTAGAGTATCTTCACGATATTAACCGCTAAAAGAAATAAAAATTATATTTTACTACATTAAAATTAAGGACTTTTGTTAATGAAAACATATAGTAAAGACAGTAAAAAGAAGAGCTATAACTTGGGTGAAACTGATTGTGACCTATATAACCAAAATAATATAAGAATGTATATTTAAAATTTTTATAAATTGATAAGAAAAAGACAAAAGTCATCAGAAAAAATGGCAAAACATCCAGTTGTTTCATGAAAAAATAGACACAAACTCTGAAAAAGGGTACAAAAAGTATACAATATCATTTGTTACCATGCAAATGCAAATTAAAATTTAAAATGTGTTAATATTTAATATTTGAAAGAATGGAGAAAAGTGAGGGTATGACAATGTTAAGTGTTGGCAATATGTGAAGGAATAGGACTTCTCACCTCTTTTCACTGAAATACAAACTAGTAGTTCACTGAATAGTTACATAGCAAAGCTGAAAGTCTGCATATTGAATATACAGACATTTCACTCCTACTTGTACATTCTAGAGGATCTTTACCTCATGAGAATAAAAAAATATTATTAAAATAACATTTAAGACAAAAATGTATAAGTTTAATAGCAAAACAATTGAAAAACACATGAAATCTAATGAAATAGAATAGCTAAGTAAATTGTGGACCATTTGTACTATGGAATATAATACAGAGTGATGATCAACTCCTATGTTCATCAAAATAGATAAGTTGAGAATTTTAGGTAAAACAACCAAGAAAATAATAATATATGTGGTATAATTCCATTATACAAAATATAACATCTTGAAAATTAATAATATATTTTCTTATTTTGTATGTGTATGTGATAATGTTTTAGGAAAAATAGGGAATGATTAATACAATATAAAGGGTGGTAGTTATTTTAGATTTTGAGTTTTGAAAGGGAATGGAAAATTATTTGAAGCACTGACAGAAAATTGCAAATTCATTGGCAATTTTCTATTTCTTGAGGTAGTTGGTGGTATTGATTCACTCATTATTATGTAAACATTAAGTGTGCTATCTATATACTTTGCTTGATATGTATTTTTCAAAAATATCTTAAGATTTTTTTTAAAGATTTCAGAGGAACACAATCCCTCATGACACCTTTAGGCTTCTGATTTCCAAAACTTTAAACATAATTTGCATTGTTTTATGCCCCTAAATTTGGGGTAATTCATTGCAGCACCCACAGGAAACAAAGGCACATCTATATCCTGAGTTTTCTCAGAGCTTCAGGGCATGAATGTTCAGTTGGGAAAAGATCAGCAACAGTCATTTTAATCCAGTCTCCTTCCCATTTGAGACCTTTCAGTCGATTCCTACTGGGGCTAGGATAGGAGGAGGAGGAGATGGAAGGAAGAAAGGGGAGGAGGGGAGGAAGAGGAGGGGAGGAAGAGGAGGGGAGGAAGAGGAGGCAACCTTTGACCTGACAACCCAGAAGGCCTTTCCTGATCCTGGGACTTTATAGGCTTTACCTCCTCTACCTGAAAAGCTAAGCTCTTCTCTTAACTCTTCACCCTGCTCACATCTCCTCATCCATCAGGTCTTGACATAAATGCACATCTTCAGAAGACTTTTCTGATTCTCCAGTGTTAGTTAGGATCTCCCAGCCCCTGAACTCTGCCACAAGTATTTCCTCGCCTTGCATCCTGTTCTTTTCTGTTCTAGAGGACTTAAGTGATTTGCAATTGTGGATGTATTTTTACATCTTTGTTTCACACATGTCTCCATCTTGGTCATAGACTATATCATCACCTTGTCTGTTTGGTTTGCTGCTCTGTAGCCAGTGCATGTACGGTGATATGGTTTGTCTCCGTGTCCTTACCCAAATCTCGTGTTGAATTGTATTCCCCAATGTTGGGAGAAGGACCTGGTGGGAAGTGATTGGATCATGGGGTGGATTTCTCCCTTGCTGTTCTCACGACAGTGAGTGAGTTCTCACAAGAGCTGGTTGTTTAAAAGCACATATCATTCTCCCTTTGCTCTCTCTTTCCTACCACCATGCAACAATATGCTTGCTTCTCCTTCACCTTCTGTCATGCTTGTAAGTTTCCTGAAGCTTCACCAGTCATATCTCCTGTATAGCCTGTGGAACTGTGGGTCAGTTAAACCTTTCTTTATAAATTACCCAGTCTCAGGTAGTTCTTACAGTGGTGTGAGAATGGACTCATACATATAACAATCAGTACATGTTTGGTAAATGGATAAATGAAAGTAACAAAGTGAAAACATGAATCTCAATGAACCTACCATGTGTGCACCTGCAGCATGCCCAACCTCCTGTGATCCACCTCCCTAGTATTTCCTGTAGTCACCAACGGGTGTCCCCTGAGTAGGTGCACATTTATTCCCATGGCATATGGCGCTGTTCAGCTAGACACAGAGGACTCATCAGGATACTGCTCTTCTGCAAGGCATGTGGGAAAAAGGCTCTGTGCTCTTGCGCTGCCCTTGCACGGAGGGCCTTGTAGTGCTGCTGTAACCCTAGTCCCCTCTTTCCTCTGCTCATCATGCAGCAAGATGTGGTAGAGCTTTTTAAAGCAACTCAGCATGTTTTCTGTAACCTTCAACTCCAGGCAGGGCTCTGGCAGTTATAAATTCAAGTGGGAGACACCATGCTGAACTCAGAATTGCCCTCTCCTTCAGCATAGTTTATGTCTGGCTCCTTCTTCCTTCAGGATTTCTCCCTCAGAGCCCTTACATCCTCCAGTAAATAAGTCTTATGGGGACCAGCCTCCCCAGTGCCTGGCGAGGTTGTCCATGCCCAACTTCCACTTAGTTCAAAAAAGAAGTTTTGGACACTGTAGTCAGGATACTGAGATGAGAAAATTTAAATTTTCCAAGGGTAAGATTGGTATCACTATTTAGGTGGGGATATTAAAGAGTTGTTCTTGCTGATTGGTGAGGGAAGTGTTTGTGGAGGGAACCAACCATCCAGGGAGATGGAAGATGGTCCCCTAAGCCAGAGCCTGTGACTTTGGCTGAGACTCTGTTGGATCTGGCTGGGCACCAAGTGTCACACCTGGAGCAAGTCACACCTGAGAGGCTTGCAGTGCGGCTTCCCCTCTGATCCACAGTCCACAAAGAAGAGCCATTTGTTTTGTTTAAGATAGGAGTCAGCAGAGAACAGAGAATATGCATCCTCCTGCAGGCGAGCATGTTACTTATTGCTTTAATAAACACTTAACTATTTTTGAGAGAGAGGCAGGGACAGGAAGGACAGTTTACCCCACGCTGCCATTTTTCTGCAGCTGTGTCGTGACTATAAAACTGGAAAAAACATCAAACATGAAAGAGGTGTTGAAGTCAGCCTGAAGGTACTAAATTCCTGATGGCAGCTTGTAAAGCAGTGGGGAAATTGGTGCCGTGGGTGCTGACGACGACTTGGAGGTGCAGGGAACGAGGCCCTGATGTGGAGGAGCCGTGGCAGTGGGAGGGAGGCCACACGCCAGCTCCCAGGGGTATGTGCCTGTCCAGCAGGGAAAGCACTGAGGCCCGCGCAGGAGCCTACCTTCCACGTGGACATCAGGCAGCCAACAGGCACCTCGCAGACCCTGTGGGTGTGGACATCAGGCAGCCAACGGGTGGCTGGCAGACCCCATGGGCGGGGCATCAGACAGCCAACTGGAGCCTGGCAGACCCCGTGGGTGGGGACACCAGTCAACAGGCGGCTGGCAGACCCCGTGGGTGGGGACATCAGACAGCCAACTGGAGCCTGGCAGACCCTGTGGGCGGGGACACCAGACAGTCAACAGGCAGCTGGCAGACCCCATGGGGGGGGACATCAGACAGCCAATGGGTGCCTTGCAGGGCTTGCTGTCAGTTTTCTCACCTCCTTTCTTTGGGGACATGGGTTCAGGGAATGAAAAGTGGTATATGCAGGGGCTTTTACATTTCTTATAAATAGGAGACATAGGGTTGGTTGTCCTAACATCGAACACTTTTCTCCACTCTACCTCACCATTATTAGTAGGACTGTTCTGAGAAACATTTTGACTCTATAATTAACAATTAGTTTTTTTTAAAATGAGAAGCAGGGCACGTTTATGAAAATATTTTCGTATATAGTATGAATCTAGAATGGAATTTTTGTTCCTCTTAGCTCTCCAATAACATATTTCTTTGCATTACTTGTCATGGATTATAAGAGCATGCTGTGTTTTCTGAGGAGCCTCCAGGTAACAAACCCTCTAGCACCAGGTAACAAACCCTCTAGCACCAGCGTAATGGGTCTTTTCTAGATGCTTTCTAGAAAAGCTGGAACCATGGTAGGGCCTAATTTCCTGAAGACTTCTATTTAAGGTCTACTAAGATAGCCTGGGGGTTTTTGAGTCCAGAGATTGGGTAGGCTCAGATGTAACCATTTCTCATCTCCTTCACAGAGCAGAGGTGGATGGTACCTCGATATGTCCCTAGCAGACACCTGGCTTGTTCTGGAGAAGGGAATGTATATGCGAGTGCTGTGCACACCTTCTGAGTTGAGGGCCTTCCTATGCGCTGTTCCCCTGGAGCACAGGAACCCTGAGGCACGGCTTGAGAATGAGGTGACACAAGCGAGCAGCCTGGACTGCTGATCCCCCAACGGGAAGGCAGCTGATCTAGGAGTAATCTGGACAAAAGTCAGCTTTTTAAAGCCAGAAATAAAATTAATTTTGGGAAGCCACCTGAGATCACTGAGCTTCTCTATTATTACACATAAACTGACTAACGCATGCTCTCGAGCAAGAGAGACTGGAAATAAATGGACTGCATTTGACACAGTAAACCTAGACCGGGCTATTGGGAGCCCATGTGTGATGCAATTAAAGACTGAATACTCCAGATTTTGGGAAATTTTGCAGTAATTGGGACTGAGGGTAACCGTGGAGATGGGACACCCAAATCTCCCTCAGGGTCTCAGATCTCTCCTACTGCAGTGAGCAGAGGAGACGGAGGGTCCCCATCAGTGCCCACGGAAAGCTGAGCCCATGCTTCCTGTAGGCTGCTCCTGGCCACTGACCAAGCGTGGCAGGGACAGGATCCCTCTAACAGGCAAATTGCTTGGGACCCCTACCCTGGTCTCTTGGTTGAGATTTTCTAAGGAATCCACTGTGCATGGAGGCTCTTCCTACACTATATTTCCTCCTCTGTTTCCCCTCCTGGATCCCAGACCCATATCTAGGTCTGAAGCTGTCCTAGCCTGCTCCTTTCCCCTGCCCCTTCACAAGCATTTCCCTCAATGCATCTCATGCTTGTGTGATTCTGCCTTTTTTAGAGCTGTCTGGGGGACTCACACTGGCTCCATGGTCTTACCGGGTCCGCAAAGCCGAGCTGTACTCTATATACAAGAATAATTTTCTTCTAGATGTTCCTGTGTCAATTATACCAAAAAAATTTAACCTAGGGCCAAAAATAGAGCTTGAGAGGTCAGGCTACCTCTGAGGTGTGTGGTGGGCAGAAGGCTGAGAGGAAAATTTCTTTCCTTCAGTTTCTGGGCATAAGAAATTGGTTCTAACTGAACTTTGAGGCATAGGTGACTGGGGCTTTGTGGTGATGTGTTAGGAGCTACACTTTGCTACATCGGTGAGGCAAGCTGTGATACCCAGCAGAATCCAGGAAGAAACTCAGAGATTTTGAACCTCCAAAATAAATGCAAATTATTATCTTTTACTTCTGACTTTATTATACATAGATCTTTAGTAAAACTTCACTGAAAGTTAGGCTTTGCTCTCTGCTGTAAGGAAACAGAGGCAAGGCCATGAATAAATGTCAGATGAGGCAAGAGTTGTTTGATTCCCTGAAACCAAGGTCAAGATGGGGTGATAGTGGAGAACAGCAGGAAGAAGTCATGATAAGAAGGAGACTGTTAGGGGATCAGGGATGGAGGGCAGGAAAGCTTGGGGTGGGCATCTGCTGCCCCCTGGGAGAGGATCCTGGGAAGAAGGGCTTGGTCTTAACAGGCAGCACTTTTGCCTGAACTGAAGGACCTAGGATCAAATGATATAAACAAAGCACACAGAGATTTAAATTAGAATTGACCGAACGTTATAATTTCCTCATGCTACTCATCATGGTGAGGGCTTGCAAGGACTATCAACTAAATTATAAAGAAACAAAGCAATTGCATTTTTTGACACAACAAGGTTGTTGAGAGTAAGTTTGTAACATCTCTCTACCGGTGCACATACAGCGAGAGTAAAAAGGAAGAGGAATAAAAAACTGTTTCATTCCCAGAAAAACATACCCCACTGGCTTCCCTAGCTCTGCCTTTCTCTTTCTCTGCACTGTAATTTTGCTGTTTGTACTAGCTACTATCTGTTGCTCTCCCTACCAAGGAAATTCCCTTCATTTCTGTCCCACACCAAAGCCATTCTCTGGAGCTGAGAAAACACTTTGAGAACAACAGCCCTCTTCCTTGCATTCTTTTCCACGGATAGAAACTCTTTCCCGGGACAGAGGTGAACAGACACCAGGAAAGGAGTCTTCCTTTCCTGGCCACTCTGCAGTGAGGGGTGCCCATGGGACCTGGTTCTGGTCAATGATAAAGAAGGGAGACCAACAGTTTACTTCTGTTAAAGATCTTTCTCCTCCGTGAAGAGGGCTCTGTCATTAAATGAAATCACTTGGGGTTGTCAAAAGCAGCTGGAATGGCTACTTAGTGGTCACCTTTTTCAAGCAAGAGATAGGACAACATGGACTGACAACTTAGTGCATACAAACGATGTGGAATCAAGAAAGTAACTACAAGCTACCAGGTGCGGTGGCTTACGCCTGTAATCCCAGCACTTCGGGAGGTCGAGGTGGGTGGATCACCTGAGGGCAAGAGTTCAAGACCAGCCTGGCCAACATGGTGAAACCCGGTCTCTACTAAAAATACAAAAATGAGTCAGGTGTGGTGGGGGATGCCTGTAATCCCAGCTACTTGGGAGGCTGAGGCAGGAGAATTACTCGAACCTAGGAGGCAGAAGTTACAGTGAGCTGAGATTGTGTCATTGCACTCTAGCCTGGGTCACAACAGCGAAACTCTGTCTCAAAAATAAAGAAGGAAGGAGGGAAGGAGGGAAGGAAGGAAAGAGGGAAGGAAGGAAGGAAGGAAGGAAGGAGGGAAGGAAGGAAGGAGGAAAGGAAGGAAGGAAGGAGGAAAGGAAGGAAGGAAGGAAGAAAAAAAAGAAAAGAAAAAAAAAAGAAAAGAAAAAAGAAAAGTTACTACAAGCAAGCCAGGCTGGTCCCAGGAAAGTTAGACATTTGTCATTTCCACTATGTGTCTGCGGGCTCAGGTGGTCTCCTGGTGTTGTTGGCTTTAAGCTCAGTTTATACAATTGGCTTCAATCCATTTCCCTTAACTCCCTGACCTACAACAGCTCCAAACCCACCAAAGATTGAAGTCCCTTTTCAAAGTTTTGGCCTCATATCACGCCTTTGGCTTAGCAAAAAGTACCACCGTTTGGACTTCCTACCTGTGTAATGGTTTGTGCTTACTATTTTGATTATCAAGTGTTTAGCTGCTCTTGATAAATATCCTACTAGTTTCTTCTGGTCTTGTAAATGAGACCTACGTCTTATTTTAGAAATAAATAATTGGTTAGTAAGCACTCCAGTAAAAGGGTGGGGTTCTGGGAGGTCCTGAGAATGGTGTAGAATCAGTGATACTGCCACATTGGCCCAAACAAGACTTAGGGGTCAGAGGTATGCACCCCAAAGCTGAGAGTCTTGCATGCACCATAATATCAATTTTTCAGACATGAGATGAGAATGAAATAATATGATACAGATTTTGTACATTGGTGTCATCTAGCTTATTTGACTCAGTAATGCTATTAGAAAATCCGTTTTTAACAATAACCGGAATAATACAACACTACTTTGAAATGGTACATACCCTAGATAGTAAATATTAGGAGATTGATTTAAGACAGGAAAATCAGTCATATGAACGGTGCTAAGTTTTAGCTGATATCTCAAAAACTGGGTAATAAAATTTATCACTCTTCAATTTATGATTATGGTATGTATAAAACTAGATACTTGATTTGGATAATAAGATGTATAGTAAATGCATCCCATTAGACATTTGTGATGCGTTTACTTTGCATCTTGTTATTCAAGATGTATAGTCACTCATCTTTGTCACTCAGGGTATTTCTAATTTCTACATTTTATTACACTAAAATATCTACTAAATTCATAAGCTATTAACAGGCTATATTGCCAAATAACCTAAAAGTTTAGAAGTAAATAATTCACCAAATGCTTACTTCAGTAAGACTGACATAAAGATATATTTCTTAAAATAAATGGGAGATTTAGAAATTTATTATACTAATGATGTATATAAAAACAACATCTGCAACAAAAATTGAATGCATTTGGATAAATTAGAAAAAAATTAATTTATGGACCACAAATATATTTATTTGCTATTCTTTTCACAAAATTGGATTACATTTCAAAATAATATCTCTGTTTTGATGCTTCCATAAAATATGGAATTTAGGATATTAGTTCCATGTTTTCTGAAAACATAAAACTTTAATGGTAAATTTCCATCTAGCCTAAAAGAAGTCAAATTCATTATGCTTATTAAGGACTTATTCGTGCCAGCCATTGCACCAGGCCAGTTACTCCCTAGCTGTATCTGTTTAAGCAAGAGCCTTAACCTCTCACGCTCACTTTTCTTACATTTTCTTGTATTTAAAATGGGATCATGATTATGGGCTTGCAGTGTGGTGGGGGCCTCCCATGCGAAAAAGAAGAAACTAACAAAATTACTTTCGGTGAGGGGTGCTCTTTTTGATAATAATTAGCACATTTCATTTCCTGAAACCATCCTTGGAGATCCCAGTACATTTCAGAGTGGATGCCTGACTGTGCATACTGGGTAGAAGATTCCCTCTCCAAAATCTCCTCTACTTATTTCCTGGTGCCCCCTTTCCTCTTGTCTCCTGTTGCATCCACCCCCTGCCCCACTCAGGTCCCCCCGACTCCCCAGGTACCTCCCCTGGCTCCATCGTCACTCATGTGCTGTGCCAAATCTTCCCTCTCCTTGCCTGCCTGTCTCCATGGCCACTGGGCTTGGCATCTCCCAGGCCCACCTGGTTCCCCTGGGGAGAGGGTGATTGTCCTGTCTTCTTTCACATCACATGCCCAGCTTCTCCTCTCACTCTATCCTTGGCACTGCCAGGTGTGGCTCAGTTTCTCTCAATCTCCTCCTCAGGTGGAGCCACTATTGTTGCCTGGTATCGCAGGGTTCTCTGTCTAGAATCTTCAATTCAGCCTACCAGAATCTCTTTGAATTGGGTGTCTCATTCCTGTCCAACAAACTCCTCTTCTGGGTGGGACTGACAGAGCCCCTTTCTCATGCTGTGCAGTGGGCGCCTGTCTTGTTTTGCTCTTCTCTGTCCCTGCAGGCCATCCTTCCACCGGCGGGGCACAGGGCATAGTCCCTCTTGGGCCCATCAGTACCACACCTCGCCCCCCGGAGCCTTGTCTATAAAAGTCTTTCTTGCTGAATCCTGTACTGTGACCCCATGCTGGCTCCTGACACTTGCACACATGCCTTTAATCCTGTTCCTGGAATTTCAAAGCATTCTCCCCTCATTGCTTATAGTTGTAAGTTAGTTCTGCTTGCCCTCACTTCTAGATTTCAGCACCCTATTCATGGGCCACACCCTCATCCTGCCTGCATCCAGGAAGGGAGACTAGGCAGTGAAGCCTGTGGTTGATTAGACTCAATACATCAGCTCAGCATGGGCAGATGTGTTTGGCCCCTAGTACCCACTCATGGTGGCTAAGGCACCCACAACGTCGAGGTACCTCTAGTGTCTGATATGCAGACACTCCGATTTCTCATCAGATTCCATTGAATTTCCAGATTCAGTGACCCTTAGCACATCTTTGATCAATAAACTTAATATTTGTACTTAATCTCTTCCATGTCTGAGCCTCATGTTTCCTAGAAAGTACTTCACATCACTGTCACCAGGGTTTTCATCATCCTCCCTGCATCTCCCAGGTCCTGCTCTAGCCCTGAAGCTCTAGCTGTAAGTCCAGCCCCAGAGGCTGTGCATCCAGCCCCAGCCAGCTAGTGGGGCTCTTGCAAAGCGCAGCTTGTGTTTTGGGTGGTGGCAGGTGAGCTAGAGGCTCTCTTAAGAAGTCCTGGGACCCCGACGCCCTGGTGGTGCAGGGCTCTTTAAATTCAAGCAGAGACTCTCGGAGAATATTACTGCAGCTTTCCAGTCCATCTGGTTTGAACTGATCCTTTGAGTTCTGATTCAACTGGGCAGATGAAATCTCAGTAGTTTCAATATCCCATATTGGCACGGCTGACCTGACTCTAGGATGGAGCAAACGTCCCGTATGGTAGGATTTCAGAAACACTGGAAACCACCAAATGCCTTTCCTGGCTTCACCCACTACCCACATGTCCATTATGATTTTGTATTTTCTAATTTTGCCTGAAGTTTCACCATAAGAGCTTTAATCCTTAGGCTGAACAATCAGCGGAAATGTACACTGAGTCATTTTCAGTACCTTATATCCTCGCGAGAATGAAGAACACATGGGCATTTCATGCCCATGTAATTACACATTCTTCCTTTTCTGCAAAGATTTAACGAAGCTACAATAAAATTCAGTAAGAGGGTAAAATAAACACATTCAAAATGTGAAAAATGATGATAAAAGTAGGCAAGATGAATCTAAATGAAGTAAGTTGGCACCAAAAAGAGAGACTTCTGTATGCCATGATTTTGTGTTTTAGACTTTTTTCCAAAATCAGTAGGGTAAGAGAATTTAGATATGTCTGTACTGTAGATTGGCACAATTATTTTTATTTGACAGAAGAGGAAATTGAGGCTCTCGGAGTTCAACTGAATTGCCTTGTCGTATATTTGGTATATGATGCAGCTAATATTAAAACCCAGTCAGTCTGACTCCAAAATTATCTCCTAAACACTATGCCACTTGCTTCGAAACACAGTACTAGAAGTGAAATGTGTTGCCTTTGCCCTGAGCAAGCCCTGGATATGGATATTAAACAAAGGAGAGGTGTGGGCTAAGTTTGGGAGATATTTCTAGTTTATATTCTTCAAAGGAAATGTAATCTTCCCTACACAGGTAATGCTTAGGATTAATTTTGCTTAACCAAAAGAAACAGCAGGAGACCAGTTGGAAAGAACACAGGTACCTTACATTCCTTTCAGAGCAAGGCTCAGAGTGCTGCAGCATTAGTCACATTCATGCTGTCTGACTTTTTTTTTTTCCAAATGCCTCATTTAAATGCTGACAGATTGGTTGGCATCCTGAATGTCTTTGATATGTAATCATAAAATGGTACGATGTGTGAAAATGTGGCATGTAAAACTGCTGCTCCTCAGACAAATTTCATGGTAGCATTTGATTGACAATAAGGGCTTCTGCAAAAGTGATATCTGTTGAGGATGGGGGGTTCCATGTGGTATGTTGTTATTTAGATGATATTTAAAATCCTTTTTGCTCATTGCACTCTAAAAACTGAGAAAGCAGCCTGTGGAAAGGGAGAAACAACCTGTATCCTGGCCAAATTCTTCCTTTCTAAGTGGCTTGTGGGCTTGTGTTGATTACTTTTTTCTCTCAATCTCCAAATTAATTTTCATTTTAGAGCAAAAAACAACAAAAAAAAACCTCACAATGCCAGATTTTGTACATCTGGGAAAGAAAATAATATGAATATCTTTTTTTCCCCTAAATAGCACATTTCTTTTGTTTTGATGCTAAAACACTGCAATACATATGATGGCTTGTCTCAGGACGCAAGGGAAAACCTACACTGTGCTCGTATTTTCTCATTGTCTTTCATGATTCTTAGTAGCTTGAAATCCTTCCAGAGGAATTCCTGGATGGAAATAGGCAAGTGGCAACAATTTCAGCAGAATATTTTTTTTCTGTTGGAAGATTCTAGCAAAATGTTTTTTTTTTTTTCCTGGAGGGCTTTCTTGGAGAACAGGAGCCTGGTCTGACTGTGCATTTGGTGTTCCTGGCTCAACAGGAATCAGTGAGCTGGCCGGTGGCTCAGGTCCAGCATCTGCAGGCAGGGCTCCCTTGCACACCTCAGTGGTTTAGGAATCGGACCTTGAATGCACTTCTGGTTACCGTTCGACAACTCCCTTGGCTGTTTTCTTAACTTATCTGAAAGCAATTGTCATTCACTCCGCTGACGTCTATATAATTAAGAACATACCATCCTCTCAGAAGCAAGAAATGCAAAGGTTCATTTAAAGTAACTATAAATAAATAAATAAATAAATAAATAAATAAATTGTCATCTTTACAGAAATGTGGAAATGACTCTTGAGTACCAACGAAGTTGTCAACTCGGATGTCCCTTTTAAATCAACTGTTAAACGTGTGTTTATCAGTTTGTGTGTGGGTGTTCAGATTAGTTTGGTATTTGTTTCCTTCTCTCTGAAATAGAATTTTAATCAAGCAATGAGATGCGTTTTTTTTTTACTTCCATTAATTTGATAGAGGAGTCACGAACATGACAAGCAGCACATCTATGAAATTATTATTTGACGGATAAATAAATAGACCTCGCATCTTTCCATAAAATATCTGGGGACAAGGGTAGACAAGGTTAAATCTTCTCCTTTCAGGTGAAAGCAGTCATCATGTTCTAGCGAGCATTTATTGAGTAGCAACAAGTGCCTGCCACATTACAGGTGGAATGACTCGTAATTCTCTCAGTAACCGCAGGAGACGCTGTTGTCCTCTTTCTTAGGTAAGAAAACGGACTCTGAACAAGCTTCACCAACTTATCTATGTCCACTACCAACAACTGGCAGAGTCTGGATTTAAGACCTCGGTTTCTCGGCCACCCACTAAGCAAGTGCTTGGTGTGAGCTGCCTTCTCTAGTACCCTGCCAAACATTACTTTCCTGTGCACTGGAATCACAGCTGCCTGTCAGCAAGCCCACAGCCGGCCACTTCACAGAGAGAACTTTTTAGTTCATAAGGTATAGGCGTGTGGTGCCTCCTTGATTTTAGTATCTGGATTAAATGAGACCTTGTTCAAATCTGAGGTGATTCTCTGAAAGAATAAGTTCGATTCTACTTTAAAATGCTTTACCATCGGCCAAGCATCGTGCCTCATGCCTGTAATCCCAGCACTTTAGGAGGCCAAGGCCAGTGGATCATGAGGTCAGGAGTTCAACACCAGCCTAACCAAGATGGTGAAAGCCAGTCTCTACTAAAAATACAAAAATTAGCCAGGTGTGGTGTGAGCGCCTGTAATCCCAGCTACTCGGGAGGCTGAGCCAGAGAATCACTTAAAACACAGGAGGCAGAGGTCGCAATGAGCTGTGATTGTGCCACTCCAGCCTGGGTGACAGAGCGAGACTTCATCTCAAAAAAATAAATGAATAAAAAATAAGAAAAGCTTTACCATCTCCATTTGGGCTTAATGCTGAAACCGTGTAGATCACAGAATTGCAGGGACGCAGTGGTGCACAAATTGTGCAAGTGAGATACAGCTCACGCTGTTTAAATTACTGTTTCTGCAGCTTTGACAATTACAAATACTGGTGACTTTTTTTGTAATACTGTATTTTTCTGCAGTAGTTAAAAATAACCTTCTCTGGGCTACAATTACTTAATTGTATTAGTCTTCTTTATAAGGTGTTAAGAGGACACCTGTAGCCAGATGGCTATGCCTATTATCTGATAAAAGTAAATAAACTATGAATAAAGCAATTAATGAAAAATGAGATTGAAATAGCACACTTTCTACCTAAATATGAAAACTCAACTTATGTAGTATTGGCTTGAAAATATTTACTATATGTATAGTTTAAGGAAAAACGTTTAAAAACAAAAATATTTTCAAGATAAAATATATGATAATTTGAAGGATTATTTAAAAACAATCCTTCTCCTTAGCATTGTGAAATGGAAAACACCCGGGTATTTGTTTAAAACCTACTGAAGCTTCAAAAAGTGGTTTTAGCAAAGGCAGCATCGAAACTCCAGAAAAATTACATAATCTATTCTAGACTAATTTTATCTGATTGTAAAAGGGGAAGATTATTACCTATTTCAAAATGATTTTTAACAAACAGAGAAAACAATAAAGTGATTAGAAAAATTACATTCAAGATGACATATAAATTCGTATGAATGTTTGCCCGATCGTACCTAAAATAGAAAACAATTATTAATAAAATATGTTGTTATACGTGGCGATGCATTCATACATATACAACAACAATAAAGTAATACACATCTTCCTAATTTGGAAAAGAATGGACACCCACTGATAAGTTTGTTCTGAAGTGCTGCAGTTATGTGGCCCTGAATATAGAAACAAGAACCAGTCAATGGTGGCCAGGAATTCAGCTAAAGTGGGTCTCCGGGTCTCTCAGACGAATTGTGCCTATATTCAGCTCACTGGTCTGATGAGCGGTGAATGAGTTTTCTCATTTCTAAACCAAGGCTGGAAATAGTTGTTATCACCAATGTGTCTGTGACTGAGCTCTGGGCTTGGCGGGAGGAGCCACATACACTGCAACCAGGCTAAGCCACAGCCTCCCTCAGGTGCCTGAATTAAAATACCATTTGCAGATGGCAGCCCCAAACTGCATATTAATTTAAATCTAAACTGGGAAGACAACCACAAGGCTTGAGACTTCATGGGGAAAGTTGAGATGGAAATGAGAAGGAGAGAGGATTACTCAGTATATTCTTTTAAGCAAAAAGTACACATAAAAGGCTAAAAAGAGGGGAAAAAATGCCAAAGGGGAGAATTTACTCTCTGAAAATAGAAATAATAAAGCAATCCAGAAATGGCTATAAGATAAGAATGCTGAAGATCTTCAGAGTGATATTGGAGACACGGGTATCACGATAAATACCTGAAGACGTGAAATAGCATGCCTGCATGCACAGGAATTAGAAACCATGAGGTTAACATCCAGTCATTTGCACAATTCTTGGTCCACAGTATTACTCAATATGCTACTCATTACTATGACTAGTAATATTTTTAGTAAATTATTCTTCCTCTCTCTTCCATTTACTCCTAGTGAAAAGGAAGAGGAGAAAGAAACAGGAACGATACTGCCTGCTTATCTGTTTTAACATATTAAATCATGAAAGACACATGTCAAAAGGGCAATATATTTCATGGCAGCAGAAGAAATTCCCTCTGTGGACCCAAATCCAGTGGAGTACACATAACTTATAAACTGATTTTTTGAAAAGCACTTTAATATCTTGGAAAATTGTCCTAAGGGCATGTATCAAATGAAGAAACATATTTTCAGTAAAATCTACTAAATCTCAGTGAGAACCATGAAAGCCTCTGGCATATGAACCATACCCCACATCCTGCTGCCTCCCTGCATTGCCAGCTCCCAACTCAGTGTTGACAGAAGCGCTACTTGAGGCGAGTGAGAACGCAAAGATCAGACTCCCTCCTTTCTCCTCTCAGGCCAAAGAGGGTCAGGCAGCTGGAATTCTTAGTCCCAGTCTAGTTCTGTGATGTGGAGGCTAAATTCCAGGCATGTGCTGCTGAGACTTCAAGGTTCTCTTCTGCCCAGCCCCTACTCCCAGAGCACATGTCCTACCCTGGCTTGACTGGTTAGGATTACTGGGATCGCAGCTAAGGAAGGCAAGCAGAGAGGACCAGAGGCAGCAGCCTGCATCCAGCATCCTGGTCTTGTAAAGCAGGAGTGCCATTCAGATAGAAGCAGTATTAAAGGGAGAGGTAGACAATTCAGCAATTATAGTTGGAGACTTCAGTAGACCACTTTCAGAAAAGGAAGGTAAAACCAGACATAAGATTAACAAGGACATAAAAGACTTAAACAAAGTAAAACCAAGCATACCTAATAGATGTCTTTAGAATACTCCACCCCAAAACAACAGAATATATACATTATTACCAGGAGCACATAGAAAGTTCTTGAGGCTACACTATATACTAGCTCACAAAAGCCTCAATATATTTAAAAACATTAAAATAATAAGAAATATCATCTCCAATTTTAATGAAATAAAATTAGAAATGAGTAGAGGAAATTTTGAAAAAAGTTACAAATATATGGAAATTAGACTCTTCTAGAAAATGTGTCAAAAAAACAAGAAAAATTAGAAAATACTTAGAATGAAAGAAAATGAAAACACAATGTACCAAAACTAATTGGGTACCACTAAACCATCACTTAAGAGAAAAATGTTTAGTTGTGATATAGTTTGGATGTTTGTTCCCTCCACATCCATTTTGAAATGTGATCCCCATAGTTGGAGGTGGGTCCTGGTGGGAGGTCTTTGGGTCACAGGGGCTGATTCCTTGTGAATGGCTTGGTGCCCTCCCTGTGGTAATGAGCTCATCCAGGTCCTGGTCCTTTGAAGAATCTGCACCTCTTCATCTCTCTCTTGCTCCCTCTTTAGCGTGGTGCACCTGCTCCGCCTTCATCTTCTGCCGTAATTGTAAGTTCCTTGGGTCTTTCACTGTAAGGGGATGTCGACACCATGCTTCGTCGACAGCTTGCAGAACGGTGAGCCAAAATACCCCTCCTTTTTAATATATAAATTACTCAGCCTCAGAGATTCCTTTATAACAACACAAATGGACTAAAAGGTAAATACTTATTATAAAAAAGAAGAAAGACTGCAAGTGAATAATTTAACATTCCACCCTAAGATACTGGAAAAAGAAGAGCAAGTTAAACCTAAGACGAGCAGAAAGAAGGAAACAATGGAGATTAGAGAAGATCTTAATGATATTAAGAATAAACAATAACCAACAAAGACATCGGTTCTTTGAAAATATCAGAAAAATTGGCCAAGTTTTAGCTACATTGCCCAAAAACAGAGATTTAAATTAGTAAAGTCAACACTCCAGAAAAAAATAAGAAAATTCTGTGAACAACTGTATGCCAACAAATATGTATCTTAGATAAAATATACAAATTCCTAGAGAGACACAAACTACCAAAACTGACTCAAGAAAAAATAGAAAATCTAAATACAACTATATCAAGTAAAGAGACCGAATTAATAATTAAAAATTCTTCACAAAGGAAAACCCAAGGATGATTTTACTTGGAAATTTCACCAAACATTCAAAAAGTTTCCAGACACCGGAGAGGGACATTCTCTATCCTGGTCTTCAGAGCTAGTAAGGTTAAAGACCTTTAGAATTTTTTTTTAAATTAAGAACAAAGAGAACATAAATCACAAAAGTAGAAAACCATTCACTTTAGAGAATGCTGTGTTGTTTTTTTCTTCCTGCTTAGATATGGCTTAGGTTTTTAAATCATATAAATGAAGGACATTCCCTACACTGAAGCCTTTCTTGGCCTTTGCCCTTTCAAAGAAATTACTCAATTTTTTTTTTTAAGTTTGTAACACTTATTTATTCAATCAGTGGAATAAATCTTTATTGGGACTTTTTGCTTGCCATCTACTAAGATGCAAAGACAAATTAGATCAGTACCTCAACATAGAAAGCTCACAATTATGTGGGGAGACAGAATAATAGTGACCATAGTCATGCTACTTTAGTAGCAGCTGAAACATATCCAAGGTTTACTACAGGTGAGGAACTGTGCTCAGTGCTGCATATTCATGGTTTTCTTTAACCTTTCCGGTGATTCTGACTCCTCTTATACTCCCTGAGCATGTGAGGAAACAAAAGCATGAATGCTCCACTGCTATCTGAAGACCGGACCCCTCCCAGCACATACTTGGTGTTCCGTGTCAATACTATGGTATCCCTGGGAAACTTGAGTGTGCAGAGGAGCAGCCGTGATAGAGTTGTTTTTAGCGCTTCCATTTCCTGGTTTAATGGTTTTAAAAATAGGCTTTTACTCAGAGGAGCTCATCTTTTTCCTTTGTACTTCACTCCTCCCTTAAGGACCTTAACTTTATTATGATCTGTCACTTGTTCTCCAGTATGTGACATGGCTATTCCTCTTATTATATTCAAATATTTGTACTCCTATTCATATTTAGAAGTGCCTTGTAAAGCATATAAAAAAACCACAAAAATATTCAAAACTATGTGGTTCAAAAACCTTAAAAGTGTGTTAGAATCTAACTAGAAACTTGTATCCTGCTAGCCAGACCAAAAAAAAAAAAAAAAAAAAAAAGAAAAGAAAAGAAAGAAATTCCTTTCTCCTTAACGTTTCCACTTGAAAATTTTGATAACTATAGATTAAGTCTAACATTAATTATCTGTCATTGGTTCTCTGATAACTGTAGTTTTCAAGGCCACTAGAAACAAGGAACAAGCCAACCTTGCTTCTTGGATATGCTAGTCAAAGCCATGAGTACCCCCGGGATAACATATCATCAAGTTTCTCACAGCCACTTCAATCCAGGGGTTTCCAAATATATTTCATGACCTGGCTGAATAGCATCATTAGTGGCATGACAAAAATGTACATTTCAACACTGCACACTAGTTTTTAATTTTAAATCCACAGGAAAATCTCTATTCTATATCCTTTTGCTTATCCTAAAGGTTTCTGAGATGCTGATACATAGCTAGGTTGGGATCCACTGGTTAAGGCAAAAATGGTGGATCTTAACCTCTAGAAAGCCATGATTAAATAAACTCATCCCTGGTGAGATGCATTTTTCACCTATCCGTACATCAACTGACTCCAAAATCTTTGTTTTTGATACTCCTTACACAAGTTCTCAAAATGTTGTCCACAGGCCACCATGGAAACCAAAGACACCTATAGGAGATTCATCAGATCAAATTTAATTTAATTTCAAAATACCACTAAGTAATTAGCTTTCTTTTTATCTATGCTGATATCTGAACTGGTTGTACAAAAGCAAGAGTGGAGAATTTGCTAGTGTCTTTGCACAGTAAGAACAAACTATAATAATGTTACTGAATTCTACACTACTACATATTCACAGAAATAAAAAAGAACCAGTTTTATCAATAATTTCTTTGATGAAAAGTTTTAATTATTATTATTAATAAATATTGACTCTATGATCATGTGTTTTTAACATTCTGTGTGATGGAATAGAAAGTATACCTAAAGTACTTTTGCTGCATACTAAAATATAATAGTTGTCACAAGAAAAAATATGTGGGCAATGATTTGAGTTACAAGCTAAACTACCTATATTGTACATGGAACACAATTTTTACGTTAGAAAATGACAATAGAAAAGTATGGATTATTAAAACAAAAATTAAAACAGAAGTGGTATCCTTATTTCTCCAAAACCTACTGAAATAATAATAATAAAGAATAATTTGGGAGACATTTTCCCAAAAATAAATTGAGAGAAACTGTCATTTTAAGAAAAATAAATTGCAATATTTGTCACAGATAATAGAATTTGAGCTCTGAAGTAAAAACTAGGATTTTGCATTATTGCTTGAGTCTGCCACCAGGAGCTTGACAGCCTCACAATATTTAAAGATGTCTGATGAAATTGATGGTGACATTAATGCATTGCTCCTTGATATATGCTCCTAAGCTAACACTTGGAAGATCTGTATAAACCAGTACTTTCCAAATACCTAATACATGACACTACAAAATCAAATATGGGCAAGGATGATTACAAAATCAAACATGGGCCAAGATCTATTCAAACTGCAAAATAAGCATATGAATCTTAATTTAACAAAGTGTGAAAAGTTTATTAATATAGTTTCAGTTTCTACATTGCAAAAACCCTTTAAGAAACTAGTCTTTGTAAAATATAGGTGTATAAAATTTGAATGTGGTTTTAGAGAAGAGTATATCTGAAAATACTATTAAAATCCTCCTTTCTTTGTAAATGTATGAGCCTGAATTTCCTTTATACTGGAACCAAAATATCCCAAGCAAGAAAATTAATGCATTTATGAGAATCCAACACTATTTTATAAAGCTAGAAGACCTGTAAAATGATTTGAAAAATTTTTAACCATATTTTAATATTTGAAAGATATTTATTTTTAATTATATATATTATTTATATTTATCAGTAACAGGTATATTATTGCTATTTTAAGTTAATAAACATTTTTAAAAGTTTTCTTTTGTAATATGTTTTAATTTATAATATGATAAACATTGACAGATATTACCCACATAAACAAAATCTCCATAGGGTCCCCAGTATTTAGACTACACAGGGCTCCTGTTACCAAATAAACTGGAGAACCATTCTATGATATTTATTTGTCCTTTGTTTTTTCATCATTATAAAATGGGAAAATGGTTCCTTGCCTATTCTAAGATAAAGTAAACCTCATTTTGTGTTTACAAGTATATTGGATACTGCTCTGAAAACATAAGGCTTAGATTTCCCAGGATGATATTGCTTTCAATGCCTTTAAAGATACATTATAAATACATTGTCAGAGATGTTCATGTTCTAGATCCTCCCATAGAAAGGAGAAAGGGATGAAATAGGAGGAAATTAAAAGAGAAAAATTTCTGTTCAGGTCTATCAAAGTTACTACTTACCGCTAGAATATGTGATTTTTCATTCTTCTTCACAAATCTTCATGCTATGTGCTCTGCTTGGACTCTTCTCTGCTTGCATCTCCACTTGAATAATTCCTCTCATTTTTTTAAGACAAAGTTAAAGAAATCTTCCCTGATGTTGTTGCCTTCTTCTCCCTTGTATGCTGCTTTAACAACAGGCACATTCCTAATTAGTAGCATTGATTCCAGGATATTATATTTGGAATTATGATTTAGTGGGTATAGAGTTCTCAAGTAACAAGACTAATTGGCAAAAAGATTAGCTATAACTAAATTGAATGTACATCACAATAGACATTTTACTTAATTGCCTAGAATTTAATAAGCATCGCCAGGAATTTTAACCAATTCAGTTTTCCTGTTCAGTTCTGGATTTTCTATCTTTCTTTTATGCCCTCTGGTTTTCAGTAAAGCCTGTGCTCAGGATGTGGCAGGGACCTTGTAGGGAAGTGGTTTGACACTCAGGGACTTCCAGCTAGGTTCTGCTAAACCGTACAACACAGATGCCATGGTTTAAATAACAAGGGGAAGTTTGTTATAGTGCTGCAGGTCAGAAGTTTTATAGAAACTGGCTACAAAATAGGGTACATAAAAGTAGAAAGTAATATAGTATACAGATATGAGAAGGTGTACATTAGAGTTTAGTTCTGATGAATGAGGGACTAGCTACAAATTTGGGTTTGTAAACTCAAAAAAGAAAACCCCAATTTTGAGATCATGTCAGTTGCCTAGAGAGAAGCGAACTGTAGTTCTAGTGGTGATTATTTCAGACTCTGCATCTTAGTAATTGCAACTCTGCGAGTATACAGTATATGAAATTACTGCAATCCACAGAAAATGATTCATTCTGCAGCCTCTCTATAACAAAAGGGATAGAATTGACTTTGAAGTGGCGAATCTTGTTATAAATTGAATTCTTCTGATCAAGTAGCTTTTGGTCATTTAGAATTCACTTTGAATGTGTCCTGTGTATCCTCATAAAATACAGAAACCTGGATGTCACTGTAACCTTAGAGAAAAAATTGTGCCTGAATAAAATTGTGATTTAGCAATTTTTCTTATTGTTCCACAATCACAGACACATTCTGTAGAGGTAGGCAGTGAATGTCAGACTCACCTGTGTCCTTTCAGCTCTTCAATCAGGTAGGCATTTTGGAAAACATCGGTTCTCTAGCAGGGCCCTTCAATAACTCATTCTGTTCTGAAGACACATCCCCAGCTGATATTCACTCAATGTGTTCATGAAACAAAACTGATAGAAGATACAAGTGGAAAGAAAAGAGGATAGAAAAGACAGTGAAAATCACAGAAAGACTTAGCTATTTAGGAAAATCCTTTTTGTTATAAGGGACCATCAGAATCCAATGATTTTCTCTTGACCTACCAAACCCAATCTTATTTGCAAAATGTGTAATATACCTTCCAAATTAGTGTCAACAATAATGCAAAGTATACAAAATTTCTGTGTAGTTGAAACATGATGTATACTCTTCTTTCTCCCTCGGTTAACTTTTGCCATGAAATAGTAAAACTTTAGCCATCCTAAAACAAAGTGGCTGAAGATCACCTCATGTCATAATGTTGCTTGCAATTCGGTGCATTGGCTGGAAGATGGCTGATTTGGAATGAATGTGACTGGGCACCTCTGCCACGGTAGTGCTCTTCCAGGGAATTTTAATCAGGCTCCTGAGATGAACAGACCAGACCATGTGTTCATTTCATAGTAATGGCAGAAGTGTGAGAGGTCAAGTGGAAACACACAAGCCTTCTCAAAGTCGCAGCTTGGAAATGACTCCCTATCATTTCCTCCTCATTCTGCTGATCAAAGCAAGTCATCAGACAACGCCCAAATCAAAGGGTGGCAGAACATTCTCCATTCTCATGGGAGGAAAGCAACATTACACATCAAAGGACATAGATTCAGGAAGGTGTGAGAAACTAGCACCAGCAATGGAATCTAGAATATTCTTCTGTACCAAAATGTACATGATCATCCCCAAAGACGACTACTGATAAACACTTTCCACCTAGGGAAATGTGTCCCAATACTTTGGAAAAGCACAGTACAATTCAATTCAAAATTGACAGAGAAGTTGGTGAGTGCACCAATGCAGACAAGATGGAACACTCTGAAACAGCTACATGAGTTCTGGTAAAGGAAAGCAAAAACAAAGCAAAACCCAATAGCCTTATGATCCTTGGGACTGATCCAAGGAAAGATCTTATATTTAATTTGTGACATAGCCAAGTAGACAAAGGTGAGCAGAGGGGGCATCAGCCAGAGAGAGCAGCTGCAGAGAAAAGCTCACCTTCAATGACAGAAGGAAGCTAGGGAATTCGGCAGTGGAGGAAGAGAAGACAGGACAGGCCAAGTTTCACACCAGATTGTCAAGAGCTGGTATGAGCTTTCCAGCAGGTAGGTGTTAGCATTGCAAAAAGAAATGAAGGGCCATGTACAGGTGGGATAGGTGTTTAGTTAGCTTTATTGAGCAGCTATGAGATGCCAATAGCTTAAAAAACACTTTCAGGTAGGTGTTTTGATTCCAAGCCCCTTATGGTAAAGTAACTTAGAATCACACAACTGTTAGTTTATAAAGCAAAATATCAGTTCCTATACGTTTGATTCCAAAGCTCATGGTTGCGTGCAGTTTCAGAGTCCCAGACACAGATCAAGAGTGGCCATCATGAGGATCTTCCTCACCCAAACCGGGGCCTAGAGCAGCAGCTGAATAAGAGACATCTAGAAATCTGCATATGAACCTGGGAGTGGTTTCAGCAACACACTCTAGCTACTGATGTTGATTCTCTGTGTCAAAGTCTGATCAGCAGCTCCTAGGTCTTCATACTCAGAGTTCTGAGCTGCAGTTTATATACCCTGTAGAGGGCAGATGGGCAGAGCCTTGTGGGGTGTAGGGAGATCAGGCCTACAGAAGATAATCCTGTTTCTCTAAGTACGGACAGAAAGATAGTGGGGGAAAAAGCCTAGAAAGATTATTTTATTCCAAAAAGGCAGTCAGAGTAAATTGCAAAGAGAGTTAGTTGTCTTCAGGTCTTCAGCTAACTAAGTCCCGACCTTGTGTCTTGGCTACTGACCGTGTGGCTGTGCTTGTTAGCCCTATTTCATCTAAAGATGGAGTGAGCCATGGGCATGAGGATGCAAAGAAAGGCCATTGCCTTTCTTTTCTCTGCATTCTTTTCTCTTTCTCATGATGTCTGCTTGAACATTCATCTATATAGCCATCACGCACTGTATCTGTTAATGACTTTTTAAATTTATAAAGCATCTAACTGTTTTCCATTTTAAATCTGATTGTTTAGGCATGTTTATCTCTCATTATTTGTCTCCATGTTCAATCTGTGAAAAGCATATATTAAATTTTAAATAAAATTTTAGATGTATTTATTTACCAACGAATTTCTGTTAGTTGTCACTTTATAAAATGTAAGTCAGCATTGTTAGGAGCAAGAACATTTATAAGCTATAACTTCTTTTTCTTTTAATGCCCCTAGTTGTCACTGATACATTTTCTGCCTTGAACTATATTTCATAAACTTTGATTTTGCCATTTCTGCTTAGCTTTGATCAATCTTTTCCTGCACATCATTTAATATACATTTTGTCAAATCTTCTAAATCATTTTAAGTTTTTTTTTTTTTTTTTTAGAAAATGTATCACTGGACCTTTGAATTTTTATAAAACCTAAAAATAAATCAGCTTTCAGTTGACAGATTCAGGCTATTATATTGTAATTAGTTGTGCTTCTACTTATTACTGACACTTTATTTACTAGTTTGTTGCACTTTTCAGTTATTTTTCTTTTCCTACTTCCTTTTGAATCATAAAATCTTAAAATTTTAGTTTAAATATTACATATTCAGTTTACTTTCACTGATGTTCCTGATACTGTAAGACATAATATACCTTGCGTATACAATTTTGTGTATGTCATCCTGTTCACAGCATGCCCCTAGCACTGTCTTATATTCCTAATATTAATAAGGTTTAAAATTTTTATTTTGGAAAGTTACAGACTCTTTAAATTTGTCTCTTTCTTCCTTTTATATACAACTGTGATCTTTACTAAGTTATTTGAGCACACATTTTTATCATCTGGCTTCATCTTCCTAGGTTTATTTCTCTTATTGGGATATTTCTTCAAAAGTGTTGTCAAAATGTGTCTTTGTGTTGTTAATCTTAAAAAAATTATATGGAAGTTTGATGATCTCCACACTTTGAAATCATTACTCTGTTGTAGAGTGTGGCCTTAGAGTCATTCATCAACAGAAACATACAAAGGGCCTATTACATTCATTTATCTTGGGAAAATCATCATGGAAGTAAGTAAGGTACCATCAAATCACATCCTGGTACAAGACCTCAACCAAGTAGCAACTGTCATTGTTCAATCCCTTTAATGGAGAAATGACTTTGAACCCAGGAAGAAAGGTTAAAACAAAACAATAAATTAAATCAAATGCACAATGAATATAATTATTTTTTGTGTATAAGTACTTATGTTTAACAGGGTGTCATGATTTCAAGATTTATAAGAAAAATATATTTACAATATTTTACAGATTCTCCTTTTGATATTATGTGCTCTGTTTGTTTGCTTTTAAATTTTGATTTGTAAGAGTTGCTGAAATGCTTAGAAGGCTTGCTTGTTTGGGTTATACATCTACTCTACCAGGCACTTGAAGTGCTAAGAGAAAAAATTATACATGCTACATTTATGAGTGCAGTTTTTAAATTGAAGATGGGTTCGATTAATTTATTAAAGGGACTGATTGTTTAAAGGAATGCAATCTGTTTAACTTCTGTTAACAAAACATTGGCCCAAGAACAAGGAAAAAGCATTTTTACTAATTTAAATGAAATTGCTAGTTCTACAAACAGATTTATGACAGATTTGTGCTAAACTTATGAGCTTGAAAAAAGTTTTCAATTTTGTAATGTGAATAGATTGAACATAATATAAAATACAAGTAACTATAAATAAACACATCATCAGACAATAAAAGTAACAAACTGATATGAAATGTTTGCTAAATGGTTCTATAATGTTTGCAGGACAGCATGAACACATACATACTGTTATGTAAATAGCCAAAACATCATGGATAATCTCTCTAAATTTGTGAGCTTTCTTTCAAAAAAGCAAGAAAATAAACACTAATCCAGGGACTATTGTAGACTGTAGGTTATCCTATTCCTTCTGTAACTGGCTTGATATTTCTTCAAAATGCAATTTGCTGATGAAGGAGAATAGCAATTGAATGATGTCTTGGGTTGAATCCCTAGATTCTACAATAAGGAGTGTTATAAAAATTTCAATGCACATTTTTAGTAATTCAAACCTTAGGTCTCAAGAAGGAAGCAATTAACAAAGACAGACTTAGTTGAATCTGTATGTTCTTGGGTACCACATTATTTTGTAAATCAGGATCTCAATTTCATTGCTTATGATGTCATTTAGAGAGTTTCTTAAATATTTGGAGCATATTTGGCTTAAAAGTCTCTTACTTGATATAGAAAGCATCCCCAAATTTATAAATGGAGTAGGCAATGCCTATTGCTCCCACTAAGAACAAATAAAAACTCTGGGCAATATATGCATACAGTCATCCCTTCATATTTGTAGGTTTCACATACACGAATTTAACCAATTGTATATAGAAAATACTAAATGAAAAAAATGGGCTGAAGGGAGTTGCCAAGATGACTGGTTAGAAGCAGCTGGTGTGTGCCATTCTCACTGAGAGAAGAAAACGTGGCGAGTAAATACTAGATCGTCAACTGGAAGATACAGGTGGACGCTCTGGGATTCATCAAGAACACAACCCACAGAGAATGGAGAGGAGCGAGACAGGATGAAGCCCGCCCAGCAGTGACCCACTGGGTCCCTCCCATGACATGTGGGGATTATGGGAGCTACAGTTCAAGATCAAATGTGGGTGGGAACACAGTGAAACAATATCATCTGGTTATTTAAAAGTGTGCAGCACTCACCTGCCCGCCTTGTTCTTGTTCCAACCATGCAAGATATGCCTGCTTCCCTTTCACCTTCTGCCATGACTAAAAGTTTCCTAAGGCCTCCCCAGAAGCTGTCATACTTCCTGTACAGCCTGCAGAATTGTGAGCCAGTTAAATCTCTTTTCTTTATAAATTACCTAGACTCAGGTTTGTTTAGGCAGTATGAAAATGGACTAACACACTGATGCTCTATTTCTTTATTCAGATTTTTTTTTTAAATCTGTTATTGTATTGAAAATTCAAAAGTAAAAATTTTTTAAATTTTCATTTGGTTCTTCTTTATATCTTCAGTTTCTTTGCTGAAACTTTCTATTTCTTACTGAGACTAATTTTTAAAAAAATTTATTTCAAGCATATTTGTAAATAGTTAACTATTTTCATGATGGCTGCATTAAAAGCTTTGTCAGATGATGTTAAAATTGTTTCCATGATGCTGTTTATGTTTTTGTTCCTTTTTAATCTATGCTTTTTTTTTTCTCTCATCGCATTTGAGAATGTCCAAGTACTTGGTAGGAGCTGTGATTTTTCAGCTGAAACCTTGACCTGCTAGATGTTATATTGTGAGAGGCTGCATCTTATTTAGTCCTTCCATTTAGCTGGTTTCCTGTGAAACCACCGCAGGAGAAAGGTCTGTGCCACTTCAGTGCTGCCAGGTAAGGTGGAGACCCAAATTCTTCTCTTGCCTCTGTTGACAAAGGGAAGTGATAGTGCTCCTGGTTACTGCTGGTGAGTGGTGGGAATGCCGGCTTTCCTCTAGATTTCACTGATACCTCCCTGTCTGGGAAGGGAAGAAGCACCTGGTTACTGCTCTCTGCGTGGCCTACACTTCCTTCACAAAGGGATGGCCTCATTACCGATGGGCAGTGCTGAAAGTTCTGACTCTGTACTCGGCTTCTGATGACACTACCCAGGGAGGAGAGGAAGGCATGCCTCCTTACTGCAGAGTGAGCAGGTAAGGGAGTCCATGCCCCTCACCTGGTTCCACAGAAACCTTGGTGATGGTTAGGTGAGAAGGGGCCTGGGGGCTTGTAATTACCCAGCAGAATTAAAAGTCCCAGCTCTTTTGAGGTCTTCTTTGTTATTCCCCATCACTCTCCTGGTGTGGGGGTTCAGGCACTTTGATGGAGTCTGGCAAGAATGGATGTATCGGTTTTCCATTTGGCCTTTGCTGGATTGAGTGGCCATGGGACTGCAATTTTCTGAAAACTGTGGTGTTCAGCTGGAGAAGAGTGGTTATTTTCAGAAAGTTTTCTGTCTTACTAAGTTGTTTCTCTTGAGCACAAAACCTGGGTTTATCTGTGGCAAAACTGAAGGCCAGGGATCTTATACCATATTGTTGTTTGAGTCGCAGGGTCAACAGCCAGTATGCCTTCTCCTCTATACCTTTCAGTGCCTTCTTTTTCTTCTTCTGTTTAAATAATGTACATGATTTTGAGAACTTTAGTTATACTTCACTGGATGAATGAGATAGAGTATATCTATTACATGTATTATGGCAGTAGTGTATACTGTAGTAATATTCCTGGTATGGGATGGGTTTCTTTTCTTTTGATGTTTTCAAGATTACCTCTTTGCCATTGGCTTTTGACAGTTTGATTATGCTATGTCTGTGGATCTCCAACTTTATCCCAGATGGAATTTGTTGAACTTGTTATATATGTAGAGTAGTGATTTTCATCAGATTTTGGAAGTTCTCAGCTATTATTCAAAAGATTTTCTCTTGTTTTCTTTCTCTCCTCTTCTTCTGGAACTACCTGTAGGCTCATATTGATATGACTGATGGTGTCCTAGATTTCTGTAAGTGTCCATTTTTTCGTTTTTTTTCTGTTCCTCAAACCAAATAATTTCAATTAACCTATCCTGAAGTTTGCTGATTCTTTCTTCTATTAATTCAAATATGCTATTAATCTACTCCAGTGAATTTTTTATTTTAGTTATTGTACTTTTCGATTCCAGAATCACTGTTCTTTTAAAAAATTTCTTTCTACTGATGATTGCTTTGATGAGACACAATTCTCAACGTTTTATTTAATTCTTTAGACATGGTTTCTGCTAGTTTTTTGAACATATTTAGAATATCTGATTTAAAGTCTTTGTTTAATAAGTCTCACATCTGCACTACTTCAGAAACAGTTTCTATTAACTGCTATTTCTTTTGACTTATTTATTTATTTTAAGAAAGCGTCTCACTCTTATCGCCCAGGCTGTAATGCAGTGGCACAATGTCAGCTCACTGCAACCTCCGCCTCACGGGTTCAAGCAATTCTCTCCCCTCAACCTCCTGAGTACCTGGGACTACAGACAGGCACATGCCACCATGCCTGGCCAGTTTTGTAGTTTGAGTAGAGGGGGGGTTTCACCATGTTGGCCAGGCTGGTCTCAAACTCCTGACCTCAGGTGATCTGCCTGCCTTGGCCTCCCAAAGTGCTGAGATTACAGGCATGAGCCACTGCGCCTGGCTTGCTCTTTCTTTTTGTTCTCTTTATTTTGTGTGTGTGTGTGTGTGTGTGTGTGGTCATATTTTCTTGTTTCTTTGCATGTATTACAATTTTGTGACAAAATCTGGACATTTTAAAAGATATTATGTGAAGCTCTGAAAATAAGATTCTCTCCCTTTTTCTAAGATTCTTGTTTTCATTGTTGTTGCTACTTTTTGTTTGTTTAGTGATTTTTCTAGACTAACTCTATAATGTCTTTATTCCCTTACATGAGTGGCCAATGAAGTTGATTTTTTGTTATCTTAGTGGACACATGGTTATTAGACAGAGATTTTCTTAAAAGTTTTGGATTTTGAAATCTTCCAGCCATTGCCAAAAGGCTTTTTTGTATGATGGGGCACACCTTCAACGGTGTGGCAGTTTACAGCCCTGCTTAGTCTTCATATCCCGCTTCTCAAAGCCTCAAGAACATCAGAGATAAGACATGGTCTTCTCAGGTCTTTTTGGGGCATGTGCACAACCCAGAACATGTGCATAATCTTCTAGATCCCCAGGGATATCTTGGAGCTCTTTAAAGCTCCCTATAAACATCTCTTTTTCTAAGTATTCATCTTAAGATTTCTGGCCAGTCTTACTTGCTCCAATTAATACCACAGCTAAAGCAGCTGATGTGTTAAACAATCACTGCTGATTGTTTTAAAAAAAAAACACACACACACATTGATGATAGGACTTTTTTTTACTGAGAAAACCCCAAGTCAGGTTAAATAACAATAAGAACTGATAATGGGGGTTTTCCAGGGAGGTGCCAGAGAGGTCAAATAATCAAAATACTTTTTGGAGGAGATATTTTGAAGTGTCCCAAACCCACTATGTTTTCTTTCTTGACTGCTAGATTGCTGGTATTCATAGTTACTGTGGTTGCAAGGTTGCTGGTTTTCAGGGCCTCTATAGACCTGGAAGGAATAAAGAGAAGAGAGACCGTTAAAGTGCTACAAAGTTCGCTGCTGTTACTGAGTTGCAGCATTTTGCTTAAATAAACTCTTCCTGGATTGTTGCAAGTGTTTAGTTATTGTCAGAGTTATGAAAAGGTTGATGTTACTAATTTTTCCTATTTTTATTGTTGCTTTTCTGGAGAAATGGATTTTCAGAAGTCATTATTCTACAATTCTGTAAATAACAGTCTCTCAATAAATCATTTTTAAACCAAAATCTTTAATTTTATGTTGTATCTTTAGAGAAAATGTGAAAGGCTTTCTAATATTATAAGAATATAACTTTCTCTTCTAAAATTTACTTTTTTCTCATCTACAATTTGTAAAACTTTTTCTTTTTTTACCCTCTTGTAAATAGCATATGACAATGATGCATCAAAGCATGTATTAAAGTGGCCACAGTGCTTTGGTTTCTGATGATGATCCGCATAGACTGCTAATACTTCATTCTCTGAAATTAACCTTGGAGAAACAACGGTAACAGCAAACAAAAAACTGAGAGAATGTGAGGGAGGCTTTTACCTGTTATACTTGTGGAGGCATTTCAGACATGAGTTTATTTATTTAATTATTATTTTTTAGACAGAATCTTGCTCTGTCTTCCAGACTGGAGTGCAGTGGCACCATCTTGGCTCACTGCAACCTTTGCCTCCCAAGTTCAAGCAATTTTCTTATCTCGGCCTCCAAGTAGCTGGGAGTACAGGCCCATACCACCACACCGAGCTAACTTTTATACTTTTTTAGTAGGGATGGGGTTTCACTATGTTGGCCAGGCTGGTCTTGAACTCCTGACCTCAGATGATCTGCCTGCCCTGGCCTCCCAAAGTGCTGGGATTACAGGTGTGAGCCACCGTGCCAGGCCGACATCAAGAGTTTAGTAACAAGAGCAGAGGGTAGACTAGGAGACCTTAAATTCTGGTATTGTATGTCACTGTGTTATATTGGGAAGTTCATCGCCAACTTTTTTGCCACTGACAGGGAAAATCCCTTCCTTCCTTCCTTCCTTCCTTCTCTCTCTCTCTCCTTTCCCTTTTCCTCTCCCTCTCCCTCTCCTTTTCTTTCCTTTCCTCTTTCAGAGGTCTCACCCTGTCACCCAAGTTGGAGTACAGTGGCACAATCATAGCTCATTACAGCCTTGAACTCCTAGGCTTGAGATCCTCCTGCCTCAGTCTCTTAAGTAGCTGGGACAGCAGACATGCTCCACTCACTGGCTAATTTTTGTATTTTTTGTAGAGACGGAGTTTCACAAAGTTTCCAGGGTGGTCTCAAACTCCTGGCCTCAAGCAATCCTTCTGCCATGGCCTCCCAAATTGCTAGTATTACAGGCCTGAGGTACTGCTCCAGGCCACAACCTACCTTAACTTTTCTTCCTTCCTTTATTTTCTTAATTTTATTCCTTTTATTTATTTATTTCCTTTCTTCGTTATTTCATTCTTTTCTTCTATCTTTCTTTCTTTTTTCCCTCTATTTCTTGGAGTTGAAATTGCAACCGCATTAATTTATTCAAAACTTTTTTTTTTAACTTTAACTAATTCTGTCTGTGTAAACAGAATTCTACTACCCCAAAACAAGTTGCAAACAACTTTTCCCAACTAATCTCTCGACAGCTCTATAAAATGCTTCATTATTTTTCCACTTTTCTGATCTGAGTTAGCAACCCCTCTGCCAACATTGCAATGTCTTTTCTTCCTGAATTCTTCTCATTGGATGAAGTACATGTTTTGTCCAATGACTTTCCTGTATGTTTGAGAAGTCACATAGCTAACCTTCTGTAAATGTATATTTAATTTAATATAATAATTTAATATAAAATTTAATATGATAATTTAATATTTAATAATTATATTTAATTATCATTACCGTTGAAGTGACAATTTTTTGCATACTTGATGCAGTTCTGGTAGAGTTTTAGGCACTGAAAATACAAAGTTGAGCAAGATAGACACGTTTCTTGCTCAAACAGACTTACAGCCTGGTAGCGAAGACCGGTGATCAAACGGTTCTATGAATTACATCAAGGAATCCAATAAACCTTGCTTTGAAGGGAGAAGGAAGAGAGTGTGAGATTTGGCACATTTCTAGGCTCTTGGCATTTTGTATAACTCTCTTTGTCCTCCTATTTATCCTGAAATATGATCTTATGCCTACTTTTCCTTCTTGTAAGCTTTTTTCTTATAGGCTCAGAATTTAGACTTGGAAGGGCCCTCAGAAACCAGATGTCTTCAGTTTAGAGTAGAAGAAACAAAAACAAAAACGAGAGCTAGGTGACTTGCTCAAAATCCCACAGCTAACCAAGAGCAGAACTGTCTTCCAGGTTCTTCCACTCATCAGACTCCAGCTGTGTGTTCTTGTCCTCTGTTGTCTGAGCACTAGAGTAGCATAATGTGGACTTACAATTTGTCTGATGCTTCCATTCTTCCGCCTCCTCATTAGTTTTTCAACATGTGTATAGCCTTCAGTTTAACTAGAAGCTTCCTGAGCATAGGAACATACTTTTCCCCTTCTTTTTAATGTACCAGTCTAAAGGAGAGTTTCTTACTTCCCTCTGGGGTTTTGCCAGTTTTCAGGAAGATTTAGATTTGCTTCTAGGCTTAATACTTACTTGGGAAAACCATTCATCCTCTTCACTTCCAATTTCCTCATCTGTAAAGTGGAGATAATAAAAAAACTTAACATGGTATTTTTTGTTTTTATGTTTCTAAATGAGATCATACATGTAATGTTTGTTGTTTAATGCATGATGTTCTGTACCTGATCAATGATTGTCAGTGGAATCTGTTGCTGTCATTTAATCAATCCTTTGCTCATTCGAGGTTTATTTTATGGAATAGAAACAAGTTATTTATGTCATTTTGTGATTAAAATACAACTTTTTCTTCTTCCCAATCTTTCTAGTTGCAATGTGTTTCTTATTAGTTACACAACATTTTTCTTGAACTTATATTAATTCGAACACTTTATTTTATCTGTGTTGGATTTCGAGATTAAGCTGTAAGCGATTCAAGGTCAGAAATTATAAATTATTCATCTCAGCATTGCCTCAATATCTACCTAATGTTTTTTACAGATGGGTGCTAAATAATGCTTCCATAATAAGAGCATGTTACAATTCATTTGGTTAGTCATCCGTGAAACATTCATCAAGCACCAATATTGTACCACTCTTTGTACTACTATTTATTACAGAATTATTAAAATAAAGAATACTGATGAATTGTTTTAAATAAATCAATGGAAGAATTAATAATAAAAGCTAATTCTGTAGACTCAATGTAATAGCTAAGTATCAAGCTCAGTTCTACCTCTAAAAGGTGGCCATGACATGAGATCAGAAGGTGTCTGAGTTTGACTTCCCATCTCCACTATCTGCAGGGCTGGAAATATATGAAAAATATAGAAAGCATGTCAAACCTCTCTGGAATGAGAAGTGAAATACTCATAGAAGATGAAGGCCTTTCAGAGCTAGTTCAAGCCATTGCAATAATCAGGGAAACAAGCTAGTTATCACCCTTGCAATGCTATCCAGTCTTCCCTACTGTGGTAGAGAACCTCCTTGCCTGTCTAGTGTATTCAAAGCTTTTCATAAACATTAAATTGGTCTCCCTCTATAAATACTAAATCCTCCTGGCTGGAGAGAAAGTCCATAAATTACAAAACAAACCAGAAAAATAGAAGAAAAGGAGAAAGAACCTTTCTCTAAATGTCTTAAAACACCTTCTTGTATTTCACCTCTGTGGCTGTTTCTATTTTGTGTTCATCTCTAGTTATTGGCCCTTGAGGTATCGGTTTTACGATTTTTGCTAAGGCCATGTGTCAGCCTTTCCAGCGTCGGCTTAGAAATCTTAAAATGATTTAAGAGAAGAATTATCTTGGGAAGCATATCTTCAATTTAGACCCAAAAATAAACAAGAAGGGGGTGGGGGCAGCCTTATCAAAAGCAAATCACTCTTAACTGCCTACCAAGCCTACGCAGAAAAGACTCTTTTGTACATCTCCCATACAGACTCTTTTTCTCTGTTTATCTTACTTCCATTTTTTGTTACATGACTTTCTCACAGCTTTTTATGATGGGCATATGTGTATATTTAAAATGTGCTAACACATAGTTAAACACCCCAATGTGTTACATTGTGATATGCATTCAAAGCGTCATTAAAATAGCGACAACAAAAGGCTAACTACTAAAAAAGTCCCAAATTTCAGAATTAGCTAGGTTTCTTTGAACTGGTGTTCTCTTCTGGCAGTAAGTAAGAAACCTACCAGGAAAACATTAATGCTTATAAGATCTTCTCCCATCAGATGAATGTGCCTTTCTCTTTGCTCTGTTGATTTACAGGTGCTGAAAATGAGGGACACATTTCAAGGCGTACAAGTAACAATAGCTCCCCTGAAGAAGCTTAGTTTCAGGAAGCCTTTCTGGATTATGTCTAGGTCAAATTCTTCACCTCTTGTGTATCCATTGGGCTTCCTCAGAAAGTGGTGACAGGCACATTGTCAGGCTGACCTTGGCCTTCTTTTGTCTTTTGTCTTTAGGTCCTTGTCATTCAACTAAGACTTCATTCCCAATTGCAGAGATGAGGTCTAGGCAGCAGCAGGGAAGAGAATGGCCAGCCTGAGAGGAAGCCCCTTTGTCTCCTTTTGTTAGAAACAGGCAGGGAAGAAATTGACTTCCTCACTTGTAGAGTGCAAATGGTCATGATGACTTCCATCAGAGCGTTATTATGAAGAATACTAGGAAAGGGCTGTAAATTCAATGAGAAATGTTTATTAATTAAATGATAACAAATGTTGCTTAGAAACTGGCAGTTTCTTCTTGGTTGGCAGGACAATGGGATCATTTGTTTCTTCTCTTGGTTTTGCAAGAGTCACTGTTAGCAAGGAAATATTTGACTCTTCCTTTTGTCAACTTATTTTTCCAGCCCTATGAAATGCAGCTTCCAATGGTAGGGGCCAATGACATGATCGGACTTACCATAAATGAAAGGAGGACCTTCAATGCCAAGGACAAGCACGCAGAGCTCCATGGAGACCCAGAGGCCACCCGAGGACAGAGACCCTGCCTCTGTGATGACTGGAGATGTCTTTCATTGCAGGGGCCATCTGCTTAGAGTAGCTCACCCGCAAAGCACCAGCCTCCTCTTACTGGGGGCTGGGAAATGGAAGACCACAGCATATAAGGTTTCATCGTAAGAGTAGACAATGCCCCATTAGTCAGATGTTAAGGTGCAGGGAGAAATTACTGAAACAGTGTGAAAATTTTATTTACAAGGAAAATGCAGACCTAGCCAGCACCCGAGGTTTAGAGAGTGCTTCACAGCCAGGACACAGCCTCTTCAGGGAAAGTGGAGTCAACGCTTGGCAGAGAATGTTTTAGAAGTTTTTGTGTTCATCTCTGGTTATCAGCCTGTGAGCTATTACTTTCACACCTTTTGCTAAGGCCATGTGCCAGCCTTTCCAGAGACCCTGCCATCGAAAGCGCTTCCCTGGGCTACCCTTCTGCTCTCTGTAGTGTCAGCTTTCCTGTGTTTGCCTCACTGTCTACTTTCTGTGTTACTCCTAACCAGCTGCTCCTCACTGCAGGCCACTTAGAGCGGGTCCCTGTGCGGGCTTCTTCGAATACCTCAGCCAGCATGTGCAAAGCGGGCTCATTCTCTCCTGTTTGTGCCAACTGCTTGTTTCATCCACGCCTCCTTCCCTCACCGTCCCTCCACTACTTCTCCTTCCCCATCTCCTAATTTCTTCTAAGACTGGATTGTTTTTTCTGGCTCCCGACTGCGGACCCTCCGCTTCCTGAAGACCCTCCTTCTCCCTGGCCATTACTTTCTCATTTGATGTAAACATGGAGAATATCACCCTCCTGGAGCTCCCTCTTGAGCAGTCCCAACCAAAGAGACCAGAATAGAAGGTGGCACAACCAGTTCACCGGCCACTAGGAGGGACTGAGGCTGCTGGCTGTTAATTTTCCAGAATATCCACCCCTTACATTTTCTAAAGAAGTTCATTTTGGATGCCAGAGACTTTCTCCCTGCTACTTTGTAGGATTAGCTCTTCATTTTCAGGAACCATACTTTGCATCGCTTACTCTAGTTTCCTGAAACATTTAGGCATTTTCTCTGGGCCTAGGTATTAGCAGGAAACCCAGGAAGTCTAGTGGACATGGTACCATAGAAATACAGGCACACAAAAATACATTTGTATTTCCATAGAAACACAGATTATATTGGGTCAGAATAGAGAGATTGGGAAGGTTGAGTGTGGTGAAGAAGCTACAGAAAAAAAAAGCTCAGTGTAACTGTAGGATAAACCTGTATCTTTTTCATTCCCTGGAGGACACAAGACATATTGGAAAGAACACAAATTGAAGAATTAGACCTGTGTTCAAATCCCACAAGTTCATTCCATAACTCCCTGAGCCTGACTCTCTTTACTTTAAAGTTGGGGTACTGGTATGAACCCCACAATTCTTTGGCATTAAATAAAGTCACACAGATTAGGCACCCAACCCAGTGCAGTTGCTCGGTAAAAACTCAGTTTCTTCTTCATCTTTCACATTCTTGTAAAACTATGGTCTTCAGAATTTTGGCATATTGGCAATTTTGTTTCATTCATGCTCTGCTTTGATTATTTGGGCTGAACTTTCAGTTGGAACTTTTTTTTTTTTTGCCAATCTTTCCTCCTCCAAACAGACACATCATTGAGGAAAAAGAAATGTTCGGTGGTTTTAGTGCGATTATTAATAAAAATAAAATATTCACATGGGGATTAAAAAGAATTAACATGGGTCTAACACTGATCCACACTTGATTACCTATTATGCTTTCACGCCAAAGATAAAGAGGACCTAGGGAAATCCTTCCTCTCCCTGTGAAAGTTTATTAAAATGATAAATGAGGTTTTGGTGGCAGTTAAGCAACTCTGAAGTGCTCTCTCGTGGACAAACTCCAGCCCCCTGCTTGTTAGCAAGGATTCTGCTGACGGGAGTTGGCTTTCAGCACAAGCACATCAGGACTGCACTTCTGTATTACCGGGGGTTGTCAGGGTTACTGAGATGCCAGGATTTGGGGACACAGAGTATTCAAAACTGCCACTGGATATATCATAAATATTAGACATTCTGATTTCTCCCTCTGCATGGATCATTTTCTTAGGATTCATCTCAGGAGAAACAGTCAATATATTAATTTTCCTAATGGAACACAACACTGACAAGGATTAATGAGGAGGCTTCATAATGGCCTCATTTTCCATCTGTCCTACTACACTCACATTGTATTCACAGGGCCAGTCAGAGCTAGGAAACAACACTCCTTTCTATCCTTACTATTAGCTTCTCTAAAAGCAGGGAGGCTGCTCAAAATTCACTTTCAGAAATATAGTCACAAAGTACATGTATGTATTTTGGAGGATCCCTGGGCACTGAGTTTGGTATATTTCAAAAATAAAAGAGGCAGCCCCTTTCCACACTCTTCTGTAACACTTTAATCAGAGGTAAATGCCTCATCATTTTATATCTAGTGGCATAAGAGTGATTGGCACGCTGATTGGTAAGCTTCCAACACCTGCCTGCCTTGAAGAAAGTTCACACTTTGTGTGTGACTGTCTCAAGCTTTTATACCGTTAAATAGCACCCCAACCATATTTTATATCTCACCTAAGACAATACTAAAACGTACCTCTCCAAGTTGTTGGGGAGATAAAAATAAGGCAAACTCTCTGGAAAGGCGAGCACACTTCCATCATTTTAGTTATAAAATTGTAACAAAAGGGCTTCCTCACTTTCTTTTTACACAGTTGAATAGAAACAGTTGTTCAGTAGAGTGTGTGCTTATTGCAAATGCAAGGGTACTTTTATCCATTCACATGTGAAATACCCCATGATACTAAGAGCTACGATGGTGATACAAAGTGAGTAGGTAAGGTAGGTGAATGGGGAGTTGAAAGAAGAACGAATTGGTGAGAGACATTAGGCAGCAGTTACAGGACCTCCTGTTGGTTCACCACACCTAGAAATTGTGCTATTGTTTCCAGTGATCAAAGGTCTCACCATTTTATTCAAATCTACTTTCTATCTACAGAGGATGCAGTAGATTCCTAATGGTGATGTACCTTTGCACTGCTCTTCCTATCTAATATCAATTCCTATAACCACTGCATAGTCCTCGGTTCTTACAATATACATATTATCCAGAACCCCACGCACATGTTTTCTCTTTATGCAGCTGTCCAGATATTCACATCCAGAAATCAACTCTCTGTACTGTGAGCTTGTCTAAATGCTTGTGTGTGGATAGTTTACATTTACAGAGTATTTATCCTATCATGAATAGTAGTGTAACTTAATTGCATAATGTTATTTAATAGAAAACAGTCCCTAAAATTTGTATCTTCTAAAGATGTGATTGTTAGAAAGCCATGATGTGAGGAAAACTAAAAAGAGAATTTTGCAAAGCAAAAACCTAGATCTGAGTTGGGTAGTCTCATTTGAAAGGCCGTGGACCTTGTAGCCCAGGGTTTGAATTCCAGCTCGATTTGTAATAAAAAGCTATTATGTGTTATCTATTTGAGACTGAATTTCCTCATATATAATAATGTAATAATACTTATCTTGCTGGGCGATTGCAAAGATTATGTAAGGTAATGCATATAAAGCACCTGGCAACTGGCAGACACAATGAAAGGTGGCTGTTATTATTCCACTTACTGAGGCATGGGGCTGGGAATTAGTCCTTGTCAAATTTGTGCTCTCTACTTGGCATCTTACAGGCTAGTTCTCATAATTATCATGGCAACCTCATTTTACAGATGAGAAAGCTGCATTCCATAAAGGGTAAGTAATCTATCCGAAGTCAGCCCATGCTACGACTTGCCTAAGCTGGAATGCCAGTGTGGGTCTGGACCCCACCCCGACCTCTGTGTCATGTGGCTTTTCTATAAGGTTCTCTTAAGTCAGAAGCAGAGCTATGAAGGCCTTTCCCAGGACCAGCCAGGCAGCCACATTCTGAATCAAGCAGGTTTTCATTCATGTCCACCAGTCACAGATGCCCAGGAATGCAGCCCATGTATCCTTACTCCCCATGGAAACAAAGGGCATCTTGAATGCTGTGAAGCTGACCACAGCTCAAGGTTTTGAATCGTGAAGAAATAGCCTGGTGCATGCGGACATACTAACATTGTTGAGACTCAAACAGGGATACCATATTGTGATAATTTTCATTGTTTGTATTTAATAAATTATTCCCTTAGTCTAATCATAGAGCATTTGTCACACTACCATTAAAGAATTTTAGATTCAGAGTTTATTATTGTTCTAGATGGAATTTTGTCCCCACTTCCCTCCCCTGCCACCAAAAAAAAAAAAAAGATGTATCAGAGTCCTCACCCCTAGTACCTTGGAATGTGACCCTATTTGCTAAAAAGGTATTTATAAAGATAACCAAATTAAGGTAAGCTCATTAGGGTAAGCCCTAATCCAATATAACTGGTGTTCTTATAAAAAGTGAAAATTTGGAGACAGCTTCATAGAGGGGGTGTGAGATGGAGAGACACAGGAAGAAGACGGCCACCTGCAAGCCAACGAGAGAGGCCTGGAGCAGAAACTGCCTGGCAGCCTCGGAGGAGCCAGCCTGCTGACACCTTGATCTTAGCCTTCTGGCCTCCAGACTGAGAGATGATAAATCCCTGTTGTTTATGTCACACAGTGTGTGGTACTTATTTTATGGTGGCCCTGGCAAAATGGTGCAATTGTGTACCGGAAAAAGAATAATCCCATCATGTGACTTAGTGTAAACTGACACCGTGAATGATTCTACTTCGAATTGTGCCGTGCACCATTGTTATTATACTGGTAATTTAAATTAACCTTAAATCATCTAAATATTAGGCCATTGAGAATGTGAAGCGTGGTGCATCAATATGGACAGGAGGAGGCCAAATGCCTGGGCAGATGTGGGGGGGTTCCCAGTGAAACCGACCTTCAAGCCGAGGTAGTCCCAGGTAAATCCTCCGACCAGATTGAGAACCTGCTTTCCTGTCTGGCACCCTTTCCTCTGACTGAACCCCATTCTTTACCTGTTTCACATGTACCTATCCTTTCCTAATTGGTTTCCTAAGCTGTTGTGCCCACCTTTGAGTGGTGTCTTCATTTTAACCTTTTTTGCATATTCACAAACTGATCAGCATGCACTCCCTATTCTGAGCCCATAAAAAGCCCTGGACTCAGCCATACCAGGTGCTTTACTTCTTTTGAATAGGGGGACCACCCATGCATCCCGTCTCTGCTGAAAGCTGTTTCGTCACTCAGTACAATTCTTCTCCATCCTCCTCACCCTTCCATGTCCAGTGTATCCTCGTTCCTCTTGGGCGTGGCATTAGAGCTGGAGAACCGGGAACAGAGGTACAAGCTATAACAGAGGTGAGCTAGAGCATGCCAGCTTGGCCACCCCTGAGCAGGGATGTCGCTGGCCGGGGTCCTCACCTTGCAAAGTGACCAAAAAAGAAAAATTCTGCATCACATCTACACCTGACAGAATTCTGAGCTGTGAGCAGCAGTAGCAGACACATCGTCTTCAAGCGAAAGGTACCCTAAAGCCACACACACTTGCTGTCTGCACTTAGACTCCACAGAAAGGTCTTCAGTGGATAAGTTCAGTTTGCAGGTTGGCCTCTAGTCCTAGTTCATTTTTAGGTACACAGATTATTTAATCCATTCAATCACAATGTTGAGTCGAGTCATGTCAGCTGTTCGTATTGAAGCTCAGCTGCAAAGCCTAGGGTGAGTTACACTTCTCTGCATCTTTGCTTCTTCAGCCCTGGGTGGGCTCATTGCTCCCTGCCCCATTCTCTTCCCTGGAATTTGTAAAGCTAAATTGGCCACGCAATGTGAAAAGGCTGCGTCCTTTGGAAGACGAAGTTCATTTGTGTACTTCAGACTTCTGGATCATTGTAAAGGAAGTGTTTGTTTGTTTTTTAAATTCTTTCCAAAAGAAAAAAAAGTCAGTAGAAACCCAAAATGCAGGAGTTCTAACCTGAGCAGAAGGCCTGGCGGGCAGTGTCACCTAAGGACAAAGCAGCCAGCATCCTCTCTCTAGAGACAAAACACATTATTTCTATGACATGCTTAGTGTCCATCTGCTCAGAGAAAAGGAGCGAATCTCCCATATGCCTTACCACTGGGCCATGCGTGCCTATGACAGTGGCTCTCCCTACGATGCAGAATTGAACATTAAGTAACTTTAGGCTGCTCTAATGGAAATAGCATATGGTAAATAAATGAGTGAAAACAAATGAATACCTTGATTATTTTGCTCTATTTTTGTGTGGATAAAAGCGACTGCCACTAATCACTGATCAGTTTCTAATGATTTCAGCAAATCTGTTTTTCATTTTTCTAAAGAATTCTCAAGCAATACCCATCATACTCGTTGTTGAAATTATGTACTCATGAAAAAAATTTAAATACTCCCAATTATGTTATATGGTCATATTTTCCACATAAACATAGGCATTTATTTCCCATAGCAGTACCCAGAGCCAGCACAATATGTAATTTGCTAAGCTATTTGGCAACTAAGAATGATTAAGACCCTGATGTTTGCAGTTAATATGGTGTATAGCTTGAGTTTGAGGCCAGAAAAAGAACTAGGGCTGATACTGAACTGTTCCTTTGTTTGCGAATGTGAAAGTTTTATGTGTCATTGCACCTAGTTTGGTAGAATATTGCTACAGAAACAATGCAAGTGTAAAAAGAGAAAACAGTCATTTCATTTAATCCTTGTGTATTCTGTTCTTAATATTTGTAGTTGATGGCAACGTCACTATTATAAGCGGAAACCTTCGGCTCAGCTGGCTCGAGGATGTGTTGTTAGCGAGACAGGGCATGGTGGGGCTCCTCCTGCTTTGCAGTTGTAGGCTCGGACCCGACCACAGGCAGCATCCCTCGTTCTGTACGGCCATGTTGTCAGAGCTCCTTCTGGGGAACAGAGAATATAAGGTGCTCTAGTGTCAGACCAAGGCAAACTCATTCCAGAAGATGAACTAGAAGCTAGTGGAAAGTTACAGACAAAATCTACGAATTTGGAAAGCATTTAAAAATGTTTATAGAATTCATAAATGGATGCCAATTTTTTACTGAAAGAGCAGTTATATAGTCCTTCAAATTGAGCTATCAGAGAAAGGGAGAGTTTTGGATGGGATACAGAACAGGACTACAGAGAAAGACTATTTCCTGGGGCTTAGTCTGGAAAGCATTGTTTATTGGCCCTGAAAACTTTTCAGGGTACAGAGAGGCCACCAAAGTGACCAGAGAGGAGGGGAATGGTCAGGGCAGCTGATCAGATGACTCATGCAAAGCTTTGCAGTCAAGAGGATAAATGACACTGTGTGACCATGGAGGTCACAAGCCCTGTGGTCAAGAGTGTAAATTCTTACAGGATCAGAATTTCTGGCCAGGATCTAGTAGACACTAACCATGTGTTAGAGAAGGTCTGGTGAAGCTGAAGATTGTGTGCTCATGTACTGCATTCCAAATACAAAATATAATGAATTCAAGATAAATAGATGATTTGACTTGTCAGTTAAAAATCTGTCTCAAACTCTCCAGGATAATGCAGTAAAACAAACAAATAAACAAAAAATCATGTACCAGGAACGATGGAGAAAAAAAGGTGGATGGCAGTGTGCCAGGAGTAGCTAGTAGCACTCACGGTTAAGGGAGAGTGAGCTGGACCTAGGAATGAGAACTAAAATAATACAGATGAACTCTCAGTGATTCCAGAATGCACATCAGCTCTGGTACTATGGTAACCATTACTGCTACTAAAACTAAGTCTGATCATTTCAATATCTATAGTTAGGAATCAATGCCACACATAGCTACATTCTAAAATATGCCCAAGTTTAGTTTCATTTAAAAAGTGTTTGAATGGGGGATAGATTAGCTATCTATCTGGAAGACACTCAAGAATGACTGAGGAAGCAGTGACACTGGTGTTACCATGAGAGTCACCTTTACAGGTGTCCACTTCAGGTGGAGTCACCGATTAACCTTAAATTCTCAGCTCTAAGACGTCTCTGACCTTCACCCTGGCTCTGTGTTCCACCAGTCAGTGCACTGAACCTGCTATTCTGTCTAGCTTGGTTCATTTAAATTCAACGTGCCCCAAAGCATCAAAGAGTAAGCCTCTCTCTCACAGGCAGTGGGCTATTAGAATGCTAGACGTTTCTTTTCAAAGAGAATGTGAAGAGTATTATTATAAAGTAATTAGTTCCTGACCACATCCATTTTCTTTGGGACCAGAATTTCATGCCCTCTGAGGATCTATGGAAGCAGAGGCAGGTGGCTTCCTGGGAAACTGTTGTATGATACGTTGTGTAATGTTGCAGGCAGAATTGGAGATCTGTGGTACAGGTATACTTTGTGCTCCTTAACAACTCCACAATTTTATAAATCTATGTTATCTTATGCAAGAAACATTTTTTCTTCTTTTTCCTATACGGTTCTAGCCACTTGGTTTTGGCAATAGTTTTAAGAATTCCAAAACACAGCCCTGGACCATTACCATGACTTGGTTGTCTAGGGATGGACCTGCTAAGAACCATTAAATTAAAATTGAATGGGATTAAAATTGGATCCTGGATGTAGCTGAACGGGTCTTGGGTTGGTTTGCGGAGCCCACTGAGGTTAGCTGCAGGCTGTGTGTGGTCCAGAAGGCTGTTGAGTGGTTGCCTTCGTGACCCAATGTCCTTTCACGTCTTCATTCTCGGAGCATCACCTGTAGATGACAATAAAAACAATGACCCTGTGCTCACTCTTTTCAGATATGTGTGCACTAGGAGGGGGAGTGAAGTGTGCAAGAAGCATCAAACAAGCCGCACATGCAATGAATTTAAATGACCACACAAATGTATGGATATAAAATTACTCTGCTCCTTTGGTAACATAAACTATAGAACCTTCAGGATAAAAGGTTTAGGTTATTGGATCAGGTTCTAAAAGGTGATTCCTTTGAAGTTATTTACACTGGAGGATATGAGAATTCTAAACTTCCAGCAAGATCTCACGGACTGTGCTCTCTTCAATATTTCCACCCATCAAAAATTTGGTATCTGTCCTTGGGCTTTAACTCTTCAGGCCTTCAAGTTTGGAAAGAATATTTTACTTGTTTTACTAAATAATCTCTTTTTTACAGGCTAAGTTATGAATATTTAACTCTTCAGGCCTTCAAGTTTGGAAAGAATATTTTACTTATTTTACTAAATAATCTCTTTTTTTACAGGCTAAGTTATGAATATTCTACCTGATTTTTCTTCCAAAATGCAACATTTTTTAAAGAAGTTATTTAAAAAATAAAGAGTAATTTTCACTCTTGGGGGTTTGCACTCTGTGGAAGGCTTAAAGACAGGTGTTGTATGGCTGGTGCTCACCTAGCCCATGTGAGTTTCCCATGGAACTGGACGTGCTGGACATAAGCTCTGGCCCAGGAAGCTTTTCTCTGCCTGGAGCACATAACGCCTCCTGTGGGCAGAGCTGTGTCCTTATGGCGTGAGGCTGATGTCTTGGTGAGATAAAACCACATTTCTCTTAAGTATGGGAAACTACAAGAGGAATCTTTTTCTATGTTCTCTCTAATTTATTGGGCTTTTTAAATATAAGAAACTGACTTCCTGCTGGGCACAGTGGCTCACGCCTGTAATCCCAGCACTTTGGAAGGCCGAGGCAGGCTGATCATGAGGTCAGGAGATGGACACCATCCGGGTTAACATGGTGAAACCCCACGTCTACTAAAAATGCAAACAATTAGCCGGGCGTGGTGGCACATGCCTGTAATTCCAGCTGCTTGGGAGGCTGCCTTGGGTCCTGGAGAAATGGGGTTGACATAGCTGTGAGGCTGATGTTCCTTATCTGAAAAACGCCTTCTGATTTTCTTTGACCCCTCATGATAAATATTTTTTGTGCTGTTTTTAAAAAATTATTCTTGCTTGCTTGCTCTCACTCCCCTTATTATTTTTAAGTGCTAATTTTCCATTCTGCCAATGGACATTCTCTGAATATTCCAGTAATCCTCAAATCTACTTATTAAACACTATTCGTCATAACACTGTTACTCTACCTGAAGTTCTAATTTATTAGATTGGTGTCAGAAAGAGCTTAATAATACAGGAAAATTTTTATTTTACTTCGGTAGAATTTTTATTACAGGAAAAAACCTCGTTGTTAAAATGACACAAAACATTACTTTTCTGAATAAGACACAGTGAATACAGATGCCACTTGGCATATTATGGGGTTACGTCCTGATGAACCTGCCATACATTGAAAATATCATGAGTTGAAAATTCATTTAATATACCCAACTTACTGTTAATACACCTAACAATCATAGCATGGCCTAGTCCACTTTAAATGCACTCAAAACACTTAAATTCGTCTACACTTGAGTGAAATAATCCAACACAAGGCTTATTTTATAATAAAGTATTGAATATTTTATGTTATTTATTGAATACTGTACTGAACGTGAAAACCAGAATGGTACAAAACCAGAATGATATGAATTTCTGTATGGGTACCCAAAGAAGAGTTTCTACTGAATGCATATGGTTTTCATACCATCTAAAAGTCAAACTATCATAAATCTAGGACTGTCTGTTTTGGGGATCACAGCACTTTTAAGATGAAAGACCTATAGACCAACTGTTTCATTTTACAGAGGAGGAGACTGAGGGCAAAAGATATTAATTTCTCTAAGATGCGGAGATGTCCCCATGTCATAATGTACTGGAGGAAATTCCATGGGGTTCCTAAGACAATTTGATTAACTCTTTGTATGCTGAAATCTTGCTATCTTCATGGAATTCTACTCAGGCATTGAGGACTGAGTCCTTTCTCTTCCTAAGTCCCAAGAACTGCCTGTGGATTCTGTCAGAATTTCACATCTCAGCTTTGCCAGCATTTGCTCTTTCTTCCCACCATGGATTTTACTTTTATTTTCCCTTTGTCTCAAGTTCCTTCCATCCCACTCCCTCTTTCTCATCCAGGACTAGGCTAATGCAATCCTAAAGCTGATGCTGACTCTCTCAAGTTTTGGTGATTTTACTGATTTTGTGGGTTGAGTTGTGTCCTTAAAAACTCATATGTTGAAATCGTAGCCCCTGACACTTCAGCATGTGAGCTCATTTCAGAGAGGGCCTTTGTGAAGAATCAAGGTAACACAAGGTCATTAGGGGAGGCTCTAATCCAATAAGACTGGTATCCTTCTAAGAAGAGGAAAAACGGAGACAGGTACACAAACAGGGAAGATGATGTGAAGACACAGGGACAAGATGGCCATTCATAAGCCAAGGAGTGAAACCCAGTACAGATCCTTCCTTCACACCCTCCAGATAAAACCAACTCTGCTGACATCTTGATTGAAAAGCTTTTGTCTCCAGAATGGTGAGACAATAAATTTCTGTTGTTTAAGCCACACAGTGGTGTGTGGTGCTTTGTCATGGTAGCCCCAGCAGAGTCACACACGTCTTCCTAGTGTGGTGTGTGTGTAGTACTTGTGGCAGCTGGAAGACCCCAGTTAACACTGCAGGGTAGCATTTTACCACACATAGGATGTGCTGTGGCTGGAGTAAGGAATCCTAAAACCTATCCCTGTGGTCTCCATTGCAGTTCTCTTTGTGCACATGCTGTCTTTGAGACTTCATCAACCTTCAGGATTTTTCACAGCATAATTAAAGGGGTGGAGGAGAACAGGAATGCCATTTACAAATGGATACTGATAACTCTGGAAGCTTCCCTTTGTCAATAAAACTTCCATTTATACGAAATGTTGGCTTTTACACAAAGAGAGATCGTATGTCTACTGGTCTTTCTTTTTAAATAACTGTACTTATTGGTAGAAAACAGTTGGCAAAGATAGTCAAGGGCATGATGAGTATAGAAGAAAAAAATGTAACTTCATAGAGGTCAGCAATGGAAGAAAATAATTGATTACTGAAGAGAATTTCAATTTTTAGATCTCTATATGTTGTATAAATGGAGCTACCAAATAGATTCTAAAATTATCATAAAAATCAGCAAATACCCTATCATTCCCAAATTATTACTGCCTAAGACCATAAGCACTGTAGTAGTCTTTTCCTCTGATTAGTTTTAAAAATGGTACAAAAATATACAACATGTCCTAAGGGCAAATGTTATGGTAAATGTGGCTCCAATGCTGACAACAGAACTTTCTGTTCTTCATTTAATTTAAATTGTAAAACTAACCTTATGAGAGACATATTTATATTTTCAAAATATGGATTAAAAAACTGAGGCTCAGATAGTAGCAGTGCTGGGTGGTGTCATTGAATGAGGTAGGGGCTGAGCTGGAGCTGGAACTCAGTTCTTAGACCTCATATTAAGAGGCACACAATGTTTTCTTGCGGGCAGTCAGGTGGGCTTCATTGTGAACTCGGATACCCCATGCTGTCCCACAGAACCCCACATTCTGAGATCACAGGCTTGGTTTAATGAGCTACTCTCACTGTCTTGAAACTCCTAACAATTTCAGAACAAGATTTAACAGAATGGGATGAGAGAAAAGAAAAAGCAGACATTATGCAGCTCAATTGTGAGGAGTGAGATGAGGATTGGAAGTTGCCATTGGCCCAAAGTTTTTGCTATGAAAAAGACAAGAGATGAAATCACAGCAGTACTTCCCTTGAAAACAGTTGATTATTTGTTCTTTGAGAGTCCGGCTCTAAATTTGCACATTTTCCTATATCATCTAACTCTGGAGACCTCATGATTTGAGGAGGCCTGGGACCCCATACTATTGGGATAATTATATTTCCATATTTAAGCAGAGAACAGGGGTAGCACAAGTACTCTCTGACATTGATTAGTATTCATTTAACAAGAAATAAAGACGTGGGAGAAATCTCAAAGTGCACTTGGAGGGTGTTGCTATAAAAATTTTGTGACACTGCAAACAAGAAAAGGTATTTAACAGATCTTATGAAGCAAGAAGAGTAAACTCTATTTTTTCCAGAGCCTAAAATTATAGGTTATTTTTATTTTGGAGTATATATATTCCTAGTAACATATTGGAAAGTTGGTTTTCCTAAGGCAAATTTATCTGAGTTGGTGCTATGCTTCAAGGACAATGTTGGCACAGCTGGTACCATATTGGATACTCCAAGTGCCATTGTTTGAAGCCTCTGGGCAATGGACTCAAGGCAGGCAGAAATGAACTGCAGGTGTTTGTTAGGTGGCATTGGAAAAGTGGGGCAATGACTCTTGAAGTGACAGATCTATTTGTACCTGCTTCCATCATAGTTTTTCTGTGTATGTGTTTATAAAATGTAGCATACTTAGAATTTTCAAAACTTCTATAAAAAGTTCTGTTTCTCTTTTTTTTTTTTTCATGCTGACCATCAGAATTTTGACCATAAGATTTAGACAGAACCCACCTATTCCGGGTATCCACCTAAAATAATACCTACAGAGCTCCTCACATCCAGATTTTACAAAATTTGAAAATATTGAATCCAGCCTGTGAAGTGAGAGCTATTTTACAACTTAATTCTGCCTAAATACACGACCATGAGCGCCATGAAGTAGGGCTCCACCGTGATGCACGGAGCCTCCTCACTGATGACCAGAGTGGCCAGGAAATAGTACTGTAAACTTGCTATGCTAGATTCCTCTTTTACCCATGAAGTGTTGATGCTCGTAAGTGCGGCCTGTGACACTTGACACTGGTTGTGGTCCCTATATGAAATCTACTCAACATCTTGTCTTTCACCTTTCAAAACAGAACTGCAGTTTTATTCCAGTATCTAATATTCATCTCCCCAAACCATGTGATTTTTTTAAACCAATCTCACTCCCAGTGCCAGAAGTTGATGCAGACACATTTAAGACACTCAGTATATACTTCTTCTAGCCATTTGTGGTAAAAAACAAGATAGTTGTCCAATTGGGTAAGTGGCCCAAAGTGATGAAGAAAGTTAAATTATCTCCTTTGTCTCCTTTTATACTTAAATAGGGAAGCACACTGCTTGGTTGGGTCTGAGAGACATCTGAGTATGGTCAAATGAACCAGTCTCCGTGGTAAACTGAGGCTCTGAGTACCCAGTGATGAATGAAAGCAGTCTAGGTTCCTGATGATACTCTTGTACCTTGACTTAAAAAACCTGGAATCTGCACAACCTTTATATTTCCTGTCAGAGTATATAAATTAATTCTCAAATTATTCATGCCACTTTGAGTTCAACTTTGTGTTATTTGTAGCAAAAAGTAATCCAACTGCTATATACTGCAATTTTCATCTTTGTGGCAGGACCCTAAAACCAAATGTCTTTTTATGCACTTGCATAAAGTTCATTTTAAACACCAAATACTTATCAGTGGCTTCACTTAAACTTTTTTTGACCACAGCTGAAAAAGGTTTTCTTAGGAGGCAGTACCATGGGCTTTACAGCGCATGATGCTTAACGCCATTAAACCTTGTCACTAGCAATCACAGGTCCCGGTGTTCTCGTTTAACCATTTCATATCCACTGCTAGATGAACATTTCCTCTTTGCAATTTAACCAAGAATCCACTAACTAAAAAATCATGTTTTATTAAAATAGCTACTAAACATGTGGCAGACCTAGAGCAGATCTTGTCTATAACATTATTAAGAAAACCTATTATGCCAACATAAAAGTGATTTATTATGCAACATATGTATCATATGTATAGATCTTGCCCTCAAAACTGTCTATACAATTCTCTGAAATATCAAAATGTAACCAAAGCAGAAATAAACTGCCTACAGGGAATCAAAAAACTACCCTATTTCAATAATTAGTCCATAATATAATATATTTCACCCTTAAACCAAAATTTAAGTAAATTTTATATGATTTAACTCAGAGACTAACTGCAGAGTTTGTTGAGCAAAGGATTAGCACTTTAAATGCCAGTCTCCACTTTTAGGAGAAATGTTGGATATTGGACTATTTCCTGTTATCTAGGTCCTGAAGAAAAGACTATTGTACTCACAGAATATTGATGGAGGCACACTAAGGTTCAGAGATTTTATCCATCTCAGTTAAGCTCTTAATTTTTGTCACTTGTGATATCCTGATGCTTTTCTGCTGGTCTCCAGACTTCAATCTTTCTCTCACCAAGCCCACAGCTGGGATATTTCTATGATACAACAATAAAAAAATTGATTGCATAATTTCATCACTTAGAATTTCCCACCACAAACTTTCTTATTGAAAATCAAGTTCGAACTCCTTCACATAGCACAGGGTCGTGGGTGGCCTCATGCCAATGGATATCAGCCTCATCTTCCAGGCACTGTGTGCTCCAGCATTGCTGAAGGAGTCACAGTTTCCTATCGCCCTACACTCCTGAGCTTTTACCCATGTGATTCCCTCTGCCTATGTTGCCTATTTATTTGCCCATCTAACAAAATTTTGACCTTTAAAAATATCCTAATCATCACAAACCCCATGATTCTTTCCCCAGGTCCTTGTTATTCCAACTACCCAAGTTAGCAGCGGCCAGCCCTCCCTGGAACTCCTGGTCTCAGGTGATCCACTCACCTTGACCTCCCAAAGTGCTGGAATTACAGGCGTGAGCCACCACACCCGACCCAAAATGGTATGTTAATCAAATTGAACCTGCATATGCACATGATTCTCCAGCATGCACAAATGCTGGAGGAAAAGATCTGTTTCCTTAGTTTATTAGAATTTAGTTACTTATTCTGTATGAACATGTCAGGCAATAAACCCATGTACTATGAAAACAACTACACATCTTGAGCATCACTAAGCACAAGAACTTTACCAGAACCAGCAAGGAGTATACAGATAGCACAAAACAAGAAACATGACCTTTCTGACATCTTGTCTAAAAAGAAAAAATGAACAAAACAACGCAAAACAAACAACAAAACATTTACATGCAGAAATGCACGAACACAAAATCTTCTAACAGTATAACACACACACATACACACAAACATACAAAAAAATCCACAAATTCCTTTAGCTTTTCAATGCTGCTATGGCTCTGATGTTCACTCATCCAAAAAAATATTATTGAGCACTTTGGGCCAGCCTGTGACAGATGTCATGATATAAACAACAAAGAAGACTCAATCTTTTTTGTTTACAAAATTGCAATCTACAGGGAAAAATGAATTAAGACGCTATTCAGTGTGGTGAGCTCAGTCAGCAGTACTAAAGGCGTTAAGGAAAGATCTTTCTCACATCCTGGGAGAAAACCCCTCAGTTCATTAGGTTTATTCTATTTTATTATTTTTTTAAAAATTAATTTAATTCAATTTTTAAGAGAGAGAGTCTCTCTCTTACGCAGGCTGAAGTGCAGTGGTGTGATTCTAGCTTACTGCAACCTCAAACTCCTGGACTCAAGTGATTCTTCTGCCTCACCCTACTCAATAGTTGGGACTACAGGTGTGAGCCACCATGCCTAGCTAATTTCTTAATTTTTTGTAGAGATGCGGGTCTCACTGTTTGGCCAGCCTGACCTCGAACTCCTGACCTCAAGCAATTTTTTTGCCTCTGCCTCCCAAAATGCAGGCATTATGGGTATGAGCTATCATGCCTAGCCTAGCTAATTCTTCAAGGGCAAGTAGGTGTATCCAAGGGGGAAACACGAGATACGTTTTCCAAGCAGCTCTGGCAAAGGACCTGAGGCCTGATATTCCAGTAGACTTGAGACTTTGTCCAGTCTTCCCATTGCTGCTGAAATATAATATCTTCACTTTATATCAGGAATGATTCAAAATGTGTACTAATGAACAACTTTTCCTTACACAAAGTTGTACTTACTGTGTGCATGCACTGATGTAGCATTTATTTACATGACCTAATTATTCTTAATAACTAAACATTATATTTTCTTTTTCTGAGACTGAGTCCCATTCTGTCACCCAGGCTGGGGTGCAGTGGCAGGATCTCCACTCACTGCAACCTCTGTCTCCTGGGTTCAAGTGATTCTCCTGCCTCAGCCTCCTGACTAGCTGGGATTACAGGCACTTAGCACCATGCCCAGCTAGTTTTTTTATTTTTAACAGAGATGGGCTTCCCCATGTTGGCAAGGCTGGTCTGGAGCTCCTGACCTCAGGTGATTCTCTCGCCTCGGCCTCCCAAAGTGCTGGGATTATAGGCCTGAGCCACCATGCCTGGCCAAAAGTTAATTAATTCTCAAAAAAGTCCTATAAGTATTTTTCTCAATCTCCATTTTGCACTTGAGGAGTTTGCATTATAACAACTCTAAGAAATTCTTCAAAGACATTCAGTTAGAAAGTGGCAGGATTTAAACGAGCCACTGTCAAAAACCGCCAACTTAAATCAACAAACTTCAGGTGGCTAAAGACGGATATGGGTTTGATGACCTGTGTAGCATCCACTGATGCTAACCAGGTATTTTTCTTATGTTTAGTGTTTCTTAAACTATGGGGGGTGTTTTCATATGGTGCATGTAGATTTAGTCCCTGACATGTCCAATAAGCTAAGAAAAAAAGCTCTTCTGAAAAATCTTCTCCTCTAACCTTCATGCACATCATTAAATTATGTGTTATAAACAAAATGAAGCCTAGAAATTGGTACTTTTTTTATTTCTTCTCATCTTCATGTAAGATTAATGGGCTATCCTGGCAGATTCCGAAGGGAAACCACACTTCTCCTTTCCTGACTTCTGTTGGGTTCTGCAATCAGCTCTCTGCATCTGAATATGTCTAACCTGGTGTCCCTCCAGCAGATGCTTTGCCCCATCCCTTCTACACTAAACCTTCCTCCTGCTGCCTGCTGTCTTGGTGCTGCTGGTCCTTGTGGGTCCCTGCAGAGTTGCAGGTCATGGCTGCCTCTCCAGGCAGTTTGGGCTGCACCTGAGTCAGCTGTGGGTGGTATATTCCTGTACTTCTCCATGATCTTGCCACTTCTAGATTTTACTATTTTTAGAGCTCACTAGCAAGTCACTTTGTTCCAGAGTGGCTTGCACAGGGCTTGGGCTTTCAGGATCACCCAAATGACAGCCGGTTGAGAAAAAAGAGTTTATATTGTTGGTAGGAATGTAAATTAGTACAACCACTATGGAGAATAGTTTGGAGGTCCCTCAAAAAATTTAAAACAGAGCTATGATACAATCCAGCAATCCCACTCATGAATATATATGTGTGTATATATATATATATATACACATATATATGTGTATATATATATATATACACATATATATGTGTATATATATATGTGTGTGTGTATACACATATATATATTCCCCCAAAAAGAGAAAATCAGCACATTGAAGAGATATCTACATTCTCATGTTTATTTCAGCATTATTCACAACAATTAAGATTTGGAAGCAACCTAAGTATCCATCAACTAATGAATGGATAAAGAAAATGTACATATACAAACTGGAGTACTATTCAGCCATAAAAAAGCATGAGATCCTGTCATTTGCAATAACACAGATGGAAATGGAGATCATTATGTTAAATGAAATAAGCCAGGCACAGAAAGACAAACTTCACATGTTCTCACTTATTTATGGGAGCTAATAATTAAAGCAATTGATTTCATGAGATAAAGAGTAGAAGGATGGTTACCACAGGCTGGGAAGGTTAGTGGGGGAGTGATGCAGGAAGATGTGGGGATGGTTAATGGATACAATAAAAAAACACACACACACACAGAAAGAAGTAATAAAACCTAGTATTTCATAGCACAACAGGGTTATTCTTGTTAAAATAATTTAATTGTACATCTTAAAATAACTAACCGCATAATTGGGTTGTGTGTGACACAAAATATAAATGCCTGAGGTGGTAAATACCCTGTTTATTCTGATGTGATATTTACACATTGCATGTCTATATCAAAATATTTCATGTACCTCATAAATGTATACATATACTATGTACCCACAAAAATTAAAAAGAAAAAAACATCCAAAGAAGGATGTTAGGCTATAGCTCAGACAAGTCACATCTCTCAGAATAAAGGGACAGTCTGCACCAATAGTTACCTAGGATTTCAATGGAGAAAACTGAAACTACGTGAACTATTTCAAAAAGTTGATTTTTTAGCCATAAAACCATCCTAAGACCCAGTCAACATAGAGCATTCAGATAGAGATGCCTTATTTATCCTCAGGACAACCTTGCACTCTTGTGGGTCAGGAACATGAAGCTCAGATAATTCAAATAACTTCCCTGAAATTGCACATTTAAATTGATCTCAGAGCCTCTTTTCCTTTTTCACTTGTGCTGCAAAATTCGGCAGTTTTACTACTCCTGACCATGTGTTCTAGAGCAGATTTAACTTTTGTATCCTTTAATGTAAGAGGTGAACTCCAAAGAAATATCCAGCTCAAGTCTAATAACTTTCTTTAGGAACCATCAGAAAGTTAACCAAAGGAAAATGAAAATCTCTAGTCTCAAAAAAATTTAAAAAAAAGAAAGAAAAAGAAAAGAAAAAGAAAAAAACAAGCACTGAAAAATGTAGGTGAAAGGACAGGTGAGACAACAGCCCTCTCCCACCCTCAACCTCCAGGCACCCCCAGCCTCACTTCTTGAATGTGTCTTTTCTTTGGCTTATTTGTTTGTTTGTCTTTACTTACTCGCCTTTTCTCTTGACTTCTTGAAAAGTCCCACGTGGAAAAACGAAGCTCAAATAATTCCTCCTAGCCTCCAGGCTTGCTAAACAACCACAACAAAAGAGCTGTTAAAATCCCTTTTACGAACCGATGGCGGCCGGGCATGGTGGCTCGTGCCTGTAATCCCAGAACTCTGGGAGGCCGAGGCGGGCAGATCATGAGGTCAAGAGATGAAGACCATCCTGGCCAACATGGTGAAACTCTGTCTCTACTAAAAAATACAAAAATTAGCTGGGCGTGGTGGTGCGCGCCTGTAGTCACAGCTACTTGGGAGGCTGAGGCAGGAGAATTGCTTGAACCCATGAGGCGGAGATTGCAGTGAGAAGAGATTGTGTCTCTGCACTCCAGCCTGGCTCGTGGTGACGGAGAAAGACTCTGTCTCAAAAAAAAAAAAGAAAAAAAGAATGGATGGCAATCTGCTTTAACCTGCTCCCTCACCTTTCAAATGGCGGTAGATAAGGTGGGGTAGGGTTTCTTTCCTATCAGCCTGGCTGATGCTTGAAGGAAATCTGAGACCTCAATGACTTGGCAGAGTTTTGGGATGTAAAGTGAAGACTTGACTTTTGCCCGGCTGTGGCTTCCTCCACTGCACTATTCGAGTGCTATTTGTCATTCACTTTAAATATCACGGACAACTGTGCACTCTGGACGCGTCTATGAAGAGATATTTGTTGTGGCTCTTTGGTCCCTAAAAAAGAAGAAAGAAAACACCTTCAGAATCAGCTTAAGAATCAGAAAGAAAAAGAGAGAGAGAGAGATAGAAGAAGGGGAGTACTTGGGTCTGACTCACATCTTGGAAGTTATGTTTGGTGAAGTCACGAGGGCTGGAATGCTTCGGCTTTCAGGACTGTAAAGGTTCATATTTACAGGGGCCCGTTTATGCCATATCATGTGTGGCAGCGTAAGACATCAAAGGAAGAAGGTCTGCAGGGCAGCCACCATTTTAAATGAAAAATGGCTCTTGTCCTCACGCGTGGCATTATAATGTGGCACAGATGGAAACATGTGCTTTTCTGTTTTACTGTTTCTGTACGTTACACAGGCAATAAATACTGGCAAATCTAAGGTTCCGTATAACCTATTTTGCCAGTATCAGCTGCTGCAGTTTATGGGTCCCCTAGAGAAAGCTGCCCAGGTTCCCAGATTTTATAGGCCATTTCAAGGAGACCTCACAAATAAAATGGATGGAAAGTATGGCCCATATTTTTCATATCCATACAGTAAATGCTGAATTTGCTTGTTACAGTTTACATTCTTCAATTATGTTTTGGGCAAATCCTGTTTCTCTTCAAATTCATATGTATTAATCTTTATTCTGTTTTAAAACCATTTTTTGCTTGTTATGAGGCTTCTTCCTATTGTCTAGAGTGGGTACATATTGTGCGAGAGCTGGGAAAGAGAGTGATTCTACAGAGTGGTTGCTTCACCCCCAGGATTCTAAGAAGGCCTTGCTGGCTCTAAATGCCAGAAAACTGTGCTCCTGTCAGAAAAGCAAAGAGATGCTTTCTAGTCTTTAAATGTAATTCCTAGGAAGAAAAGAAAGAAATGAGTAAAACGATTAATATCTAACTTAACTCCACCTCAGAGGAATGAACATATGTAGACTGCCTATCATGAGCAAAGCATTAGAGGTTTTAGAAGCATAATCTATTTAATCACAGTAAACTCACACATTCAGGCCAGTTATTATCTTCATTTTACAGATAAAAAAAGTTAATTTTAGAAATACTGATGAACCATAAGTCATACAGCTGGGACTGGTGCCGAGCTGGAAGTGGAAATAAAAACATTCAATACCAAATTTATATGAATATGTATGTATTTTCATTCAACATAGCCCGATATATTCTGTCTCTAATAACTGAATAAGCTTCAGTGTGGCTGCCAAAGGTGCATGTTCGTGCATTTAGGCATGGCATACGTCTTCGTTGGTTATACTGTTGCCTCAGTTTGAATAAGATACTTTATTTAATATGGTCTTCCTAATGGACTTATAGTCATCTACCTCTCCCCTGTCGCCCAAATCAATAGTGTTAAAGACACTCTGTGATGTAGGTAGCACTGAGAGGGAGTCTTATGGATCAGAGAAGAGTTTCTGTCTTCTTCTAAAAGAGGAGGTGGCAGGAGGAAAACAACCAAGGCAAGTTAAAAGCCCCACAGCCCACGGGTGGACTCAGGCTCTGTGAGTTGTGAGTCACTGGATAAATTTTTAAGAGCCTTTCAAACCAATTCTGCACTTTCAATCAACCACTCCCATGCCGATTTCATTTTAATTTCATTTGTATTGGGATTTCAGAACAAGGGTGAAATAGACTCTGACTTTCATAAAGGAAAGCTTTCTAACTCATTTTTCTTGGGGCTCCTACCACAGGTATAGGAAGGGCTTGGCTGCTGTTTAGAAAATTAATGGTTTCAAATAGATGTGTTATGGACACGTCTTTGTTTGCTAAATTCTTCCTTTGCTAAATATCACTGCAAAGAAAACCATTTTAAATACATGGAAAGGATTTCTAAAAATATGCTTCTAAAATACAAAATGTTGCAATGGCTTCTCTCTTCTCAGATGATAAAATCCAGTCTTTCACTGTGGTCTGCACAACTACTCAAAAGCTAGCCCCAGACCTCTTCTCCACCAAAGTTCTGATCTTGTTGCTTGACAAAGACTTTCCTGTTGGCCATACTGCAGTCAGCCTCCTTCAAGCCCTCTTCTCCACTAGGCCTTGACCATGGCTCCTAAACTGTCTTTGGCCAGCCCAGCTTGATCTTAGCAAACAACTCTGCTAACTTATCCCCCAACCTGATATCTAATCAAATCTTTACCCCTCATCTTTGATGTCTAAGTTTTTGGTCTTTCTTTTTTTTGTTTTTAAATATATATTTTATTGCACTTTAGTTTCTGGGGTACATGTGCAGAACATGCAGGATTGTTGCATAGGTACCTACATGGCAATGTGGTTTGCTGCCTCCATCCCCCCATCACCTATATTCAGCATTTCTCCCCATGTTATCCCTCCCCAACCTCCCTACCCCCTGCTCTCCCTTTCCTGTTCCCCCACAACAGACCCCAGTGCGTGATGCTTCCCTACCTGTGTTCATGTGTTCTCATTGTTCAACACCTGCCTATGAGTGAGAACATGCAGTGCTTGATTTTCTGTTCTTGTGTCAGTTTGCTGAGAATGATGGTTTCCAGATTCATCCATGTCCCTACAACAGACACAAACTCATAGTTTTTTTATGGCTGCATAGTATTCCATGGCCACATTTTCCCTGTCTAGTCTATCATCGATGGGCATTTGGGTTGGTTCCAGATCTTTGCTATTGTAAACAGTGCCACAATGAACATATGTGTACATGTGTCTTTATAATAGAATGATTTATAATCATTATAACCCAGTAATGGGATTGTTGGGTCAAATGGAATTTCTATTTCTAGGTCCTTGAGGAATTGCCACACTGTCTTCCACAGTGGTTGAACTAATTTACACTCCCACCAACATTGTAAAAGTGTTCCTTTTTCTCCATATCCTCTCCAGCATCTGTTGTCTCCAGATTTTTTAAGGATCGCCATTCTAACTGGCATGAGATGGTATCTCAATGTGGTTTTGATTTGCATTTCTCTAATGACCAGTGATGATGAGTATTTTTTCATATGTTTCTTGGCCTCATATATGTCTTCTTTTGAAAAATGTCTGTTCATAGCCTTCACCCACTTTTGAATGGGTTTGTTTGTTTTTTCCTTGTACATTTGTTTTAGTTCTTTGTAGATTCTGGATGTTAGCCCTTTGTCTGATGGGCAGATTGCAAATTTTTTTTTCCCATTCTTTTGGTTGCTGGTTCACTCTAATGATTGTTTCTTTTGCTGTGCAGAAGCTCTGGAGTTTACTTAGATCCCATTTGTCTATTTTGGCTTTTGTTGCCAATGCTTTTGGTATTTTAGTCATGAAGTCCTTGTCTATGCCTACGTCCTGAATGATTTTGCCTAGGTTTTCTTCTAGGGTTTTTATGGTGTTAGGTCTTATGTTTAAGTCTTTAATCCATCTGGAGTTAATGTTAGGGTAAGATGTCAGGAAGGGATCCAGTTTCTGCTTTCTGCACATGGCTAGCCAGTTTTCCCAACACCATTTATTAAACAGGGAATCCTTTCTGCATTGCTTGATCTTTTGTCAAAGATTGGATGGTTGTAGATGTATGGTGTTGCTTCCAAGGTCTCTATTCTGTTCCATTGGTCTATATCTCTGTTTTGGTACCAGTGCCATGCTGTTTTGATTACTGTAGCCTTGTAGTATAGTTTGAAGTCAGATAGCGTGATGCCTCCAGCTTTGTTGTTTTTGCTTAGGATTGCCTTGGCTATGTGGGCTCTCTTTTGATTTTATATGAAGTTTAAGGTGGTTTTTTCCAGTTCTGTGAAGAGGGTCACAGGTAGCTTGATGGGGATAGCATTGAATCTATAAATTACTTTGGGCAGTATGGCCATTTTCACAATATTGATTCTTCCTAACCATAAGCATGGAATGTTTTTCCATCTGTTTGTGTCCCTTCTTATTTCCTTGAGCAGTGGTTTGTAGTTCTCCTTGAAGAGGTCCTTTACATCCTTTGTTAGTTGTATTCCTAGGTATTTTATTCTCTTTGTAGCAATTGTGAGTGGCAGTTTGTTCTTGATTTGGCTCTCTTTAAGTCTGTTATTGGTGTATAGGAATGTTTGTGATTTCTGCACATTGATTTTGTATCCTGAGACTTTGCTGAAGTTGCTTATCAGTTTCAGGAGATTTTGGGCTGAGACGATGGGGTCTTCTAGATATGCAATCATGTCATCTGCAAATAGAGACAATTTGACTTCCTCCTTTCCTAATTGAATACCCTTTATTTCTTTTTCTTGCCTGATTGCTCTGGCTAGAACTTCCAATACTATATTGGATAGGAGTGATGAGAGAGGGAATCCTTGTCTAGTGCCAGATTTCAAAGGGAATGCTTCCAGTTTTTGCCCGTTCAGTATGACATTGGCTGTGGGTTTGTCACAAATAGCTTTTATTATTTTGAGATACATTCCTTCAATACCTAGTTTATTGGGAGTTTTTAGCATAAAGGGCTGTTGAATTTTGTTGGAGGCCTTCTCTGCATCTATTGAGATAATCATATGGTTTTTGTCTTTGGTTCTGTTTATGTGGTGAATTACATTTATAGACTTGTGTATGTTGAACCAGCCTTGCATCCCCAGGATGAAGCCTACTTGATCGTGATGGATAAGATTTTTCATGTTTTTTGATTTGCCAGTATTTTATTGAAAACTTTTGCATCTATGTTCATCATAGATTTTGGCCTGAAGTTTCTTTTTTTGTTGAGCCTCTGCTGGGATTTGGTATCAGGATGATGTTGGTCTCATAAAATGATTTGGGAAGGATTCCCTCTTTTTGGATTGTTTGGAATAGTTTCAGAAGGAGTTGTACCAGCTCCTTTTTGTATGTCTGTTAGAATTTGGCTGTGAACCCATCTGGACCTGGGCTTTTTTTCGTTGGTAGGCTATTAATAGCTGCATCAACTTCAGCCCTTGTTATTGGTCTATTCAGGGTTTTGACTTCTTCCTGGTTTAGGTTTGGGAGGGTGTTAAGTGTCCAGGAATTTATCAATTTCTTCCAGGTTTACTGGTTTATGTGCATAGACTTGTTTGTAATAATCTCTGATGGTAGTTTGTATTTCTGTGGAATTGGTGGTGATATCCCCTTTATCATTTTTTATTGCATCTGTTTGATTCTTCTCTCATTTCTTTTTTATAAATCTGGCTAGTGGTCTATTTTTTTGATCTTTTCAAAACACCAGCTCTTGGATTTATTGATTTTTTGAAGGGTTTTTTGTGTCTCTATCTCCTTCAGTTCTGCTCTGATCTTAGTTATTTCTTGTCTTCTGCTAGATTTTGAGTTTTTTTGATCTTGCTCCTCTAGTTTTTTCAATTTTGATGATAGGGTGTTGATTTTAGATTTTTCCTTGCTTCTCATGTGGGCATTTATTGCTATAATTTTTCCATAGACACTGCTTTAAATGTGTCCCAGAGATTCTGGTACGTTGTGTCTTCATTCTTGTTGGTTTCAAAGAACATCTTTATTTCTGCATTTATTTCATTGTTTATCCAGTCAACATTCAAGAGCCAGTTGTTCAGTTTCCATGAAGTTGTGCAGTTCTGAGTTAGTTTCTTCATCCTGAGTTCCAATTTGATTGCACGATGGCATGAGAGACTGTTTGTTATGATTTCTGTTCTTTTGTATTTGCTGAGGAGTGATTTACTTCCAATTATGCAGTCAATTTTAGAGTAGGTGTGATGTGGTGCTGAGAAGAATGTATATTCTGTGGATTTGGGGTGGAGAGTTCTGTATATGTCTATTAGGTTTGCTTGGTCCATATCTGAGTTCAAGTCCTGGATATCCTTGTTAATTTTCTGTCTGTTGATCTGTCTAATATTGACAGTGAAGTGTTAAAGTTTCCCACTTTTATTGTGTTGGAGTCTAAGTCTGTTTGTAGGTCTTTAAGAACTTCCTTTATGTATCTAGGTGCTCCTGTATTGGGTGTGTATATATTTAGGATCGTTAGCTCTTCTTGTTGCATTGATCCTTTTACCGCTATGTAATGCCCTTCTTTGTCTCTTTTGATCTTTGTTGGTTTAAAGTCTATTTTATCAGAGACTAAGATTGCAACTCCTGCTTTTTTTTGTTCTCCATTTGCTTGGTAAATCTTCCTCCATCCCTTTATTTTGAGCCTATATGTGTCCTTGCATGTGAGATGGATTTCCTGCATACAGCACACCAGTGGGTTTTGACTTTTTATCCAATTTGCCAGTCTGTGTCTTTTGATAGGAACATTTAGCCCATTTACATTTAAGGTTAATATTGTTATGTGTGAATTTGATCCTGTTGTTTTGGTGCTAGCTGGTTGTTTTGCCCATTAGTTAATGCAGTTTCTTCATTGTGTTGATGCTCTTTACCATTTGGCACATTTTTGGAGTGGCTGATACTGTTGTTCCTTTCTATGTTTAGTGCTTCTTTCAGAAGCTCTTATAAGGAGCTACCTGGGAAGGTAGGCCTAATAGTGTCAAAATCTCTTAGCAATTGCTTTTTTGTGAAGGATTTTATTTCTCTTTCTCTTAAGAAGCTTAGTTTGGCTGGATATGAAATTCTAGGTTGAAAGTTCTTTTCTTTAAGTATGTTGAATATTACCCTCCACTCTCTTCTGGCTTGTAGGGTTTCTGCTGAGAGATCTGCTGTGAGTCTGATGGGCTTCCCTTTGTGGGTAACCTCACCTTTCTCTCTGGCTGCTCTTAGCATTTTTTCCTTCATTTTAACCCCGGTGAATCTGACGATTATGTGCCTTGGGGTTGCTTTTCTTGAGGAATATCTTTCTGGTGTTCTCTATTTCCTAGACTTGAATATTAGCCTACCTTGCTAGGTTGTGGAAGTTCTCCTGGATAATATCCTGAAGAGTGTTTTCCAGCTTGGATTCATTCTCTCCGTCACATTCAGGTACACCTGTCAAATGTAGATTAGATCTTTTCACATAATCTCATATTTCTTGGAGGTTTTGTTCATTTATTTTCACTATTTTTTCTCTAATCTTGCCTTCTTGTTTTATTTCATTGAGTTGATCTTCAATTTCTGATATCTTTTCTTCTGCTTGGTTGATTTGGCTGTTGAAACTTGTATATGCTTCGCAAAGTTCTCATGTTGTGTTTTTCAGCTCCATGAAGTCATTTATATTCTTCTCTAAGCTATTTATTCTTGTTAGCATTTCATCTAACCTTTTTTCAAGGTTCTTAGTTTCTTTGCATTGGGTTATAACATGTTCTTTTAGCTCAGAGAAGTTTGTTATCACCTACCTTCTGAAGCCTGTTTCTGTCAATTCATCAGACTCATTCACCATCTAGCTTTGTTCACTTGCTGGTGAGGAGTTATGATCTCTTGGAGGAGGAGAGGCGTTCTGGTTTTGAGTGTTTTCATCCTTTTTTCACTGGTTTCTTCCCATCTTTGTGGATTTATCTACCTGTGGTCTTTGTAGTTGGTCACTTTTGGATGGGATCTGAGTGGACATCGTTTTTGTTGATGATGAAGTTATTCCTTTCTGTTGTATAGTTTTCCTTCTAACAGTCAGGCCCCTCTGCTGTAGGACTGCTGGAGGTCCACTCCAGACCCTTCTTGCCTTGGGATCACCTGCGGTGGCTCCAACAGAACTCGTAACTGCCTTTTTTCCCAGGTGCTCTGTCCTGGGAAGGTAGGACTTTATTTATAAGTTCCTGACATGCTGCTGCCTTTTTTCAGAGATGCCCTGCCCAGCGACAAGGTAGCCTAGTCACAGTCTGCCAGTAGAGGCATTGCTGAGCTGCTGTGGGCTCTGACCAGCTGCTGTGTAAACTTCCTTGCAGTTTTGTTTATAGAGGTATAGTTAGAACTGCCTCGGTAATGGCGGTCTGCCTCAGTAATGGTGGACTGCCTCGGTAATGGTGGACTGCCTCGGTAATGGAGGACTGCCTCTGTAATGGCAGATTGCCTTGGTAATGGCAGACTACCTTGGTAGCAGTGGACTACCTCGGTAGTGGTGGACTGCCTCAGTAATGGCAGACACCCTTCCCCCCACAGAGCTGGACCATCCCAGGTCCAGCTGTGCTTGCTGTGAAACTCTCTATCCAGATCGTTTCAGATTGCTCATCTTTGTGGCAGTGGGACCTGCTGAGCCAGATCACCTAGCTCTCTGTTTCAGCCCCCTTTTTTTCAGTTAAATGGGCAACACTGTCTCCCAGGCATTCCAGGTGCCAGTTGAAACGGCTGCCTTGATTTGTGTGAGTTTTTGTGTGGAGACCCACTGCACTGGCTGAAATAGCCGTGCTGGAAACTCGTGGCACTTTTCAGCCTTGGAATCTCCTGGTCTGTGGGCAGTAATAACTCATTTGGAAATGTGGTGATCACTCACCCTCTGTGTTGTTCTCTCTGGGAACTGCACTCCAGAGCTGTTCCTATTTGGCCATCTTGGATCCTCCTCCGGCTCTTGGTCTTTCTTGAGTAAGAACCCTGTTAAGCCAGTGTAGCAAAAATCTCTCTGCTCTGCCCCTTGGCTGTAAATCTCCAGCTGTTTTGCTGAATTTGGAGTTCAGTTCAATCTCTCTCCCTTATTGCAATAGTCTTGAATAAAGTTTTCCTTATCATTTAAACAGGTCTGAATAATTTTGCCTTTAATGTGTTTCCTCATTAGATTTCCGGTTTTTAAAAATAGCAAAATATTTTTTTATTTTGTGAGTAAGCCATGCTATGCTGCCTCCTACCTCCATGTCTATATACACATGATTCTTTCTGAATACTCCTCCCTTTTTCTAAACCAGTGAAACTTGTGCATTCTACTTCAGATTCAGCTCAAATGTCACCACCTTTGAGTCCCAGAACACTTTGAATTTACCTTCATTAGGCTACTTACTACACTGTATTTGAGACAGCTGCTAGTGCTTCTGTCTCTGACGCTTGACGGGAGCTTCATGAAAGTAGTTCTCATTCCTTACTAGTCTTTGGTAAACACTTTTCCCTTCCTTTGTGCTACTGTGCAGTACAGGCACTCACATCTAGTAGGGTTATAACAAATGCTGATTGCATGGATAAAAGCAGCTTGGCAGAAATGCGTATTTCAAAGCAATCGAGCTTCCCTTTTCTTTAAAATAATTCCACTAGATTTTCACTGTACAACTCTTAGTGAGCATATAAAAAACAAAGGTTTTTTTCCTTTTTTCATAAGAAGAATAAACCAAAATTAAGACTTGCTATCAAATGTATATTGACCTTTCTGAATGTTTTAAGTTTGGGTTTTTTCCTTTACTTTTGTTTGTTTGTTTGTTTTAGACTTTGGGATGTGTCCCTTTGTTCTAACTAGAGATAAGGAGTCTTATTTTTCTGTACATGCGAATCCTAAGTTACCAACTTCCTCAAGTCTTTAAGAGGCAGAATCATATGACATTATTTATTGCCATTGTAACTGTTCTTTTCTCATTTCTACTTAACAACAGAAGAGGTCCTGTATAGATGGTGGAAAAATGCTTTGCTAGACCCTACTTTTATGTTTTTCCAAAGATATATTTTATAGTTACTTTGTGATGAAGGCTAATGACATGGTGTTCATCGGTCATCTGTGTTAACTCCTTAAAATGCATGACTGACCTTTTTACAGGCTCTCTTACTGCTTCTTTTGTTTTATTTTGAATTGAAAATAAAATACTAAAGTTCCCATTCATTTCAGGTTCGCCTGGAAAAAAACTACTAACAGCAATCATATTAAATTCTTTTTATCAGAAACTTCGTTGTCTAGCAATGGGCTGTAAAACTCCAAGAAGTGTTGTTGTTATTATTATTATTAATTCCAATTTTCTACTTGAGCAAAACAAGGTAGGTGATTTGTCCTGTACCACGTGGCCGGGAGGCGGCCATCTGGAGAATCCAAAGCCATCCGTGCAGCTCCAAGCCTGAGTCTTCCCACAACACCTGCTGTCTTCTGTACAAGACTATGGGCTTATTTTATTCTTTACAAATTTAGTTCTCCTTTATTCATTGTTCAGCTGATGATACATTTTTAAACAGTTTACATTGGTTCACAAAGTATAAATATGTTTTAGGTTTCATTTAGAGCTAATTGACTGAATAGAAGTAATTGTTTTGACACATGGTTGGGTTCCACTTTACACACCTATTCTGCCACCTCACAGTGAGGCTGCCCTGAAATATTCGGGAGGGAGGAGCACCCAGATGTGGCTGAAAGGAAGCCAGAGCAGAAAGCACAGGTCAGAAGAGGAGGGTGTATTCTTTAAGTGGAAACTGTGCTGAGCTGTGAGTTCAGGCCAGCGTGGGGCTCCGTGGTGCCAGCCCCTCCCTATGGGTTTAACCTCAGCCAAGTTACCTTGCATCTCCACCCCCAGCCTCCTAATCTCAGGTGGGTAGTGCCTTCCCTGTGGGGTCATTTTGAAGGAAGCATGTACAGGTCCTAGGATAGTACCAATACTACATACAGGCATCTTCCCTTTTGCCATTAATTAACTTTATTACCTTTAAGACAGTTTCTTAACTTCCCTGTGACTGGTTTTCTTCTTGTCAAATAGCGATAGTGATACCTGTTTTATCTGCACTTAGAGGTTTTTATGAGGGTCAAATGAGATAATAGACTTGAAAGCATTTGGAAAATATCCAAGCGTGAGCCACTATGATTAATGACTCCTACAGCCATTGCAACTATTCAGAGAGGGAGCACGGTGGAAAAACAGACTTACTGATGCCGCCCTCTTGGTACTATAGGAATTATGGTGGTGGTCATATGGAATAAAGAAAAAAAACTGATATTTTAAAAATACTTTTTAATGTAAGTATAATATAGGAACCCTCCAGATTATTTTTCTAGCCTCAAAAGGGCCTTTCTGTTTATTATATAATACAATATTTTTCCCTGGCTTTGTATACAGCTCTGAGAATAAAATTGCATAAGTGTTATTTTTTGAAACTAATTTATTATTTAATATTACACTGGACATATGTTTATTTTATAAATCTCTCATCCTTTAAGAATGTCAGCATATACTTTAACACCAAACATGAAAAGAAATCTAATTTATGTTTCAGCATGGCTTAGAGTTAAATGACACTATTTTTCTTTAACTTACGTTCATATGCACACATCTCTACAAGATTTTCCCAACATTCTATGGCATCCTTATAGAACCATAAACTAGTAGGACAACTTAACGATAAGGCACAGATGTCTCTGTTAAAATGAGCAGTAGGAATCCTCTGTAGATTTGAAGAACAATTCCCTGAAGACATTACCCCATCAGTTGCCGGATCATGATTACAGCAGAAAAACTGAAAGTTGAAAGCAGTGTGTGGGAAGAAAAAGGATCAGAAATACCAAATTATGCAGTTGGCCTAAATGCAGTCAGATGTCAGCGACGGCACCATGTGTAGATGCTCTCCTCATGTTCCACGTGTCATCTTTTATAAAACACACATAAATAAGTAAATAAAAGTTCTGCAAGTTACAGTCTAGGAATTTAGAAATGTGACTTTTTTTTTTTTGAAAGTGATCTTACCATTTCTTAAACTTTCTAAGCAACTCCAGCATGTTATAGAGATGCCCTTTAATTCATGGCCTCTGAGTAGATCAAACCTGACCTCCTTTTTCTCTGGGCCTGCAGAACATGTGTTGCCACGTTGAGCCCAGCCTAGCCCAATGGTGTGGCCTTTTCAAATTGAACTTAAACCATTTGGTATGCAAGCTCTTTTGGTCGTGGCCAAACATGACTTCCTGTTTCTGAGGAGAAAGGCTTAAAAAGTCTCATAAAAAGACTCAAAGGGCTTCTTGGATATCAAAGGGTCCTTACAAAACATTGTTTGATGAGTTAAATGTATGGAATAAGAAACACACGGAATTCATTTCCTTTAAAATGCACAGGGGATTAAGGATTATGGAGAAAAAGGCTTAGAAAAATGGATTTTAGTTTTATCAAACTTAACTCAAAATGTGTAAAACATAGCTTGAATTGCATTAAATATTTAAATCATGGTTAACATTATGTCTTAAAATGTGCAACTGTTTATACATACATATATTCAGACAGAAGGTGAACTTGTAAAATAATGTGATTGATTTTTAAAAGTTCATAATAGAATTTTTACATCCAAATAAATATGTTTCAAAATACACACCTTATAGGCCGTACACATAACTCAGGGGTCTTCCCTCCCAGCCCCACTCCCCTACAACGCACGCTGTGCCTTCTTTGTTTCAAAGCTGTCTTCAGGGTTTGGAAAACATTGTTTTGAGTCATTTCAATCTTCATTTTATTGCTATATTTGGAAAGAAGAAATTTCTTTTAGAGTCAAGCTTTATGTATAAATTAAATGACAAATCTGGGAATTCTAATTTGGGCTTAAGAAAATCAGATGCGATTTTGTCGTGGGTCTTTTAAACTGGCTCTCTGACAGTCATGACAGAGGATATGCAAAAGTGTTTAGAGCAATGGAATCATTCCTAGAAGAAACATTCTGACTCATCAGATGATTATTTCAAAAGATGATACCCATCTACATGGCTATATTTTGTAACATCTGTTCAAAACAAATCTCATTACTTTATAATTACTGTGTGTTATGATGTGGGTGTCTGTGTGTGTTAGCCTATAAAAGAGAAGAGGGGAAACATCAAATGTTTATAGGGGAAATCCTCAAATCATAAGATTGTAGGTAATTTTTACTTTCTTTTTTGTCGTGATCAATTTTTTAAATGGCCTATTATGAGCTTATCAGTGTTACTATGGCATTTAATAACTGACCCTTAAAATCAGATTCTGCTTTGTAGTGTTTGCCCATTTTCATGATGGAAATAATCCCATTATGGCTTATTTTAAGATACCAACTTGAGGTCAGGGCTCAGGGCAGGCATTGCTGAGTAGAGATTCCCTGATATATCAGGCAGTGCAGGCCATCTTCAGAACACCACGGCAGCCCTTGTTCCTTTTATAAAAATAGAAAATATTTCACATAAAAAGAAATTGACTACGTGACACTTGTGTGTAAATTATGACCCCAGATATTTTCAAATGTATTTTTAAAAAGGGAAGACTTATATTGACATGTTAAACAGGTTATCTTTGTGTCAGGATGTGAGAATAAAGAAAGATCTATAATGCATCTTATCATAGATTAAACCTTCTATTTCAGATAACCATATCATAATTTATTATCTAAATGTGACAACATTAAGGATGAAAAGGATTATGATTATTTATTTTGCAGAGAAACAGGCATAAATTACAACTCTCTCTAGAAAACTGGAAAGCATGGTCATCCTGCTTACGCTGAGCATTTTGAGAAACCTTAGCCTTGTCTGACACAAAACTTGATTCACAGATTAGTGCTATGAGAGGCAGCATGCACTGAATCTGTATCTTGTTATTTTTGGTAATAACAAGTGCATTAAAAAACTAATTTGTGAGAGGCACAGTGCCAGGCAATGGGCATGAAGGTGCGCCGCATCGGTAGAATGTGGCATAGTTGGTAAGCACAAGAACAGAGATTTTATAAGCCACTGTGAGTTGCAAGAAGCTTGTGACTTCAGAAGAGAAGCTAAGGAATGGTTTCATATTTTCTTGTGGTCTCTGGACAGAGGGGCTAGTGAACCCCCTCTTTAACTCACACTCTACCTGAGACATGTGATGAATTCCTCATTATTTAGGAAAAAGAAAGAAAATGCTTTGAATTCAAAGCCAGAAAATTCACTCTTATCCCTGTGTCGAATCTGGAAATACAGCACCACCTCCTTTCTGCCCTGTGGAAAACCTACATAGATCCTATGCGTCACTCCAGGAGTGAATCAAAGCCATTATGCAACTCTTACCTCGGCTCTCATGCCCCTCCTGAAACCTTCACTGATACATGTTGATCAAAACAATCCTCTAATAGATTCCCACGGTACTTTTTGTTGGTAGCTAGTGTAGACTCCCTTCTATTTGGTTAATTCTTCAATATATGTTTTAGCTTCTCCAGTAAGCTGAAAATTGAATGCTCTGTATAAACAGGTTTTAGTCTAATAGCTTATCTCCTTCACAAACTGCCTAGGATCATGTTTTGCTCACAGAAATAGCTAATGAAATCTTCATTTATTAATGGATTGAAAATCACTTTGGCATATATGTGGTAGAGATATATGTATACGATAGTGAATTCACTGTAAAAGATAGTGAATACCTGTTAATACTAAAAATGTCTTAATATAAGCAAGACGTTTAATAAATTCTGATCTAATCCTATTGGAGCAAAGGACAACTGATAAATCAGAGGGAGGTGAGAAATGTAATCTAGCTGAAAGGGAGCAAAGCCCTGGATTCTGCCTTCTAAGACACACACATCAATAAACCTAGAAAAATGCAGTTATGGTCACATAGCTGTGCTTTGATGTGGGTGCTGTCTTGGCAGTCACTTTTTACATTAAAATTTCATGTTAATGTTGGGCAGTACAATACGTTCAGGATAAAGAGTCCAGCATTTCGGAGTCAGCCCCCGTCTGTCATAATTTGCTGTGTGATCTGAGTCTGACGGCAGGAAGCCTGTCCTGTGGCTGAGCTTCCTCGGCCCCAGAGGATGCTGCACCTGATCCGTGATTCCTTGCTGACCTTTGGTTATGCTGCCTGGATCAGTTCCCCTGGTAACCTGACAAAGGTAAAATTGTCACTTATGTTACTAAGCAACACTCGGGATAAAAGGACCTCTGATTAGTACATTTTATCTGAACTGGAAGGAGCTAAAAGTGAACTAGGAATCTGATGGGGATGCTGTGCTTTGGGCTTTCTGGAGTGTGGTGACTCATACTTGGCATATCTTTACACCCGTGAAAAGGTGAATAGAAAGGAGGGTGCTGACTTCTTTAGGGCCTTATTTTTTTATTTTTTATTTTTTTGAGATGGAGATTCACTCTTGTTGCCTAGGCTGGAGTTCAATGGCATGATCTCAGCTCACTGTAACCTCCACCTCCTGGTTCAAGCGATTTCTCTTGCCTCAGCCTCCTGAGTATCTGGGATTGTAGACAACTGTCACCACGCCCAGCTAATTTTTTGTAGTTTTAGTAGAGACAGGGTTTCTCCATGTTGGCCGTGCTGGTCTCGAACTCCTGACCTCAGGTGATCTACCCACGTTGGCCTCCCAAAGTGCTGGGATTACAGGCATGAGCCACTGCTCCCGACCTAGGGCCTTAATTTGAATTCAGAAGATTTTAAAGCAGAGAAGTTGCTGTATTTACTGGATATGGATCTAATTTCATTGCACCTGTGCAGACTAGGTGCCTGTACCTGTGCTGCTGTTAGAACACTTACTGTTGGTGAGGAACATTTAGTGCTTCAAGACAGCAAGCTTGGGTTCCCTCCGGGATCCTCCTGAGCAAACTGAAGCCAAGTGTGGTCTTGGGTAGCCTTACCAGCTGGCTACCCCTTGGAGGATACTTTGGTGGGAAAATACGAGTGCCTAGGAGAACATGCAACAACTTTTTAAATGCATTTTTGAATCAAGGATTCTGCGGTAAGCTGAAAAAAATATGCCACACATATTTCTATTGCTATAATTTCAAAAGTATTTATAATCTTAGTTTGAAAAAGTACATTAAATTGCTAAGGAATTTATTGTAGCTTGTGATAATTGTGTACTTAACATCTTACTATATAGTGATTATATAGAAATTTTGACTTTGAATTTTTTTGCTTTTAACACTTCTTCTAGATCTCATATTTTATAATTTTAATGTTTATGTGTATGATATTATAATTATTAATATTGAATATATCCAGTAACATTTTTTATGAACCAGAAAAATCAACAAATTCTCAGCTTTTCATGCAAAAACATTTTCCTCAAACGTCAGCTTATGAAAACTAGTCTAAACAAAAGCAGGATTTAATTGCTTTGGGAAGAGGTGATTTCTTATGAACTAAGAGAAATTTTTCATGACTACATGCATTTACTACATATTAAATATTATATATGTTTAGGTAACATATACATATTATGTATAAATGTAAATACTTGCAAATGCTAGCATATAGCGTCTTATTCGTTAATTTTAAAATGTACTCCTTTCTTATTTCCCATGATTTCTTTCAACAGAGCTAAAGAGACACTCTCTGGTTGATCTCAGACCCCATGGAGGCATATCGTGTGATTAAGAAGGTAACTGGATCTCTACATGCATAGAGTTTTGTTGATGAAAATCTTGTAATTGCACCCAGAAATGCGCTGCAAAGCAGCGCGGGCTGGAATAAATCAGAGTAATCAATACCATGTGACAAATTCTTTTTAGCTATCTTTTACTAGAATAGGCTCTATACCAAGACTGATGTAGGTAGTAAAATCAAATGATGTAAATTTTACTCCATCTAGCAAACATTTAATTAAATAGAAATTTGAACAAAGGTGAAAGGACTGAGAAGAGACTAGAAAATCCACTGGCTTTGAATAACTGAGTTTACTAAACTGTTCAAGCCTGAATCCAGTCATTTAACTAACAAAACAGTTAGGTTCTGAAGAAATTCATGTCCCCAGAAATCACAGCATATTTTTCTTCTCATAGAGGGCATGTTACTTTAAAAAAACAAAAAATCTCAGAGATCTAGCCAAGACATGGGAAGAGAAAATTCCCTCCTTCCCAGTCCTATCTCTGTCAACATTATTTAGAATATGTGTTTGATTTAAAAATCCTACAAAGAATCAGGAAATAGAAAATGAAAAAAAAAAAAAGGAGAAAAGGAAACATGGGGAAAAAAGGAAGTTGTGGTTATTAGGGTGTGAGACCCCATACAAAGAGGTTTTCTTCTGCCAAGGCCCAATGCCTTTCTTCAGTCTTCCTTTCCACAGCATTTCTTAGGGAGGCAGCTACAAAAGAGACTCAGGATTTGTGAGCATCTTGAATAGATCAGAGGAAATTCAGATGAATGAGAGGAAAACGTGGCCCCAATCATTTGAAGGTCAGGGCCTAAAGGAAAGCAATGTCAGACTTCATGAAACAAGAGTACGACCAAAAAAATAATAATAAGGGAAAGAGGGAAACAAAGGATAAGAAAGAGGAGGAGCCAGAAAAGATGTGAGAACAGAAGGGGAGAAGAGGAGGTAAGGAAGGAGTCAGAGGAGGAAGGGAAGGAAAAGCTGCTGAAACTGATGACGAAAACAGAAAAGAATTGTGGACAGAATGAAAGAAGGTAAGAATGAAGCAAAGAGAAGTTAAGAGAAGGAAGAGAAGGAAGAGAGGAAAAAGACCAGAGGCAATGCACAGTTTGAATATTAAACTATTAAAAATAAGGCAAGACCTTAATCACCAGATTGCTGTAGGACACATCTCGGGATAAGTGTGTCTGATGACAGTTAAAGACTCAGCAACGACTATTGTTTAGCCGAAGAATTATATCTGACAAAATCATGAATCAGAGATCCAATGTGGTATTTTCTGAAAATAATTTTTTTCTGTTTTTTCTTTGTTTTTATTTTTTTGAGACAGAGTCTCGCTCTGTCACCAGGCCGGATTGCAGTGGTGTGATCTCGGCTCAATGCAATTTCTGTGTCCTGGGTTCAAGCGATTCCCCTGCCTCAGCTTCCCAAGTAGCTGGGATTGCAGGTGTGCACCACCATGCCCAGCTAATTTTTTTGTATTTTAGTAGACACAGGGTTTCACCATGTTGGCCAGGATGGTGTCGACCTCTTTAACCTCGTGATCCACCAGCCTAGGCCTCCCAAAGTACTGGGATTACAGGCATAAGTCACTGCTCTTGGCCTGAAAAAAAAAAACATTTTCTACAAATTTATTAATGCTTTCAGAAACTAGAATTCTGCTTAACTTTTTCCAGTACTCATGTGCTTTCCTTAGCAGGAGCCCAGGCTCAGTAAAACCAATACAGGAGAGCGCCTGTAACCACAATCTTTTTGTAATGAACCCATTACCCTTCCTCACAGTGAAATTGAACACATTGGCCACCGGTCACATATTGGCTAAGTTTTCAGTTTTGTGGCATACATCTTCCTACATGCAGTCGTTAGTCTCAGTGGACATAAGATCATTGGCATCTTTTAGATTGAAGTGCCCAGGACATGCGTAGAGGAAAAGTTAAATATTAAATTTGAACTCAATTGAACATGGACAAAAACAATGGTCACCAAGTCCCAGAACAGGTTGCATGAACACCTGAGGCGTTCACCCTGCACTGCTTCAGAGAAATCTGCCCTGTACGTTAGTGACTGAAAAACAACAATCGCAAAAACAAGTTGGCCTTTTTGTGTTCCTTGAACCCACTCGTGAAGGGCCCTCATGAGTGGGCCTCATGCCAAACAACTCGTTACAAAAAGAGCCAGGGTCCCAGACCACGCCAAAGCTTCATGAGACTTCTCGTCTGTACACGGACGGGTGGCTGACTCTGGAGCCCAGGTTCTTGCTTCCCGGTCTGTTGATGAATCCTACATAGTCTGGTGAGTATAAATTTATATACATTTATGTATATATACACATACACACATATATATAATTATATATATGTACGCATACATATGTGTATGTGTGTGTACACATATCTTTTCCCTTCTCCCCTTCCTATTGCAATTTGCTTATTCAATATTTGCTTATTATATCTGTATTGCCGTATACTTGGCATAAATGTTGTTTACCCTTAAAGGTATTGTGTGTGTTTCTTTTCTTCTTCCCTTGCACATCTCCTATACAGAACATGTGATCCCAAAAGGAATAATCTCAGCCTCTGAGCACTTGGAATTTTTCCCTCAAGAGACAAAGAAAGATACATCCACAAACAGGAAAACTCACAAAACCAAAGACCACAAGGCGAGCTCCGTGGATGAGACAATTAAGACCACATTCCCACCACTTTTGAGCTCCTATGATTTGGTTCCCAAGAGCAGTTAGGTTGAAGTGCAGGGGTCTGGTTCTCCACCAGTGAGCCAGGCTGCTGTCTTCTAGACAAATGTGCGCATGGCGTATGGGAGGAGGGAAGCTTGTGTATAAGCAACACTGTGGAGAAATTTCATTCATCAGCTTCACAAAGCAGCTCTTCAAAATGGCCAATTTTGTGGTGTATTATCACAATTCAGACTGTGAAGAGGCTTCACCATCTGAAATGTACACATTAGTTGGGAGATAATTATGAGTTCAGACCCCTCTTCAGTCAATCACTCTGCAACCCTCATCCAAGCCATTTTCTAAAGCAACTGAAAATTACCAGTTAAGAATGCTCAGGAATGTTTGCCATAAGATGCCTCCATATGAAGATCCGCATTGAAGATTTGAGAATACATGTCACGTCAAAGCCCTATTGTGTCAAGGATTCATTGCTTTAAAATAGTTCTTACACAGGAATTTAGAATTCAATAGACTATATCAGCTTAAAGGAAGTAGCCAAAGGGGAGTGATTAAATAATACATACTTTTCAAAGCTAGCTGTTTACATGGCCAAAAGTAGTACTATAGTTGATTCTTTAAACACAAATTTCTTAAAATTTGATGAGTTGCACATGTTAATAGTTTCTTGTGTTGCTGCCAAATAAATTAGGATATCAGTAATGTGGAAAGGGTCTCACTGAGAAATAATCACTTGGTAAATTTCAGTTCTTAGAGAACAGAGGGCAGATTTTTCATGATGGTTGCCCAGATGGCAGGTCAGGGAAAAGAGCGAGCTACTGAAGTGTGTGTGGAGCTTGCCACCCTTTGAAGGCTCCCATCCATCCGGGTCTGTTCCATGCCAAATAGAACAGTGACTGCAACACCAGCCATGCGTGACTCTCTTCTCTCCCCTGGTCCTCCTTCCACCTGGCTCCGGAGTGACCTGACAAATGTGTTTCTTCTAGCCCTTACCACCCCCAACAAATTATGCCACCAGCTGGCAAAAGAGCTGAGCCTGCACCAGGTAGGCACAGCCGTGGACCTTGGCCAGCCACTGGCCTTTCACTGGATATCTTTCCTTCCTTTTCCTCCCTTGCGTCTCACTCATGTCCTGGACCTTGCTAGCCGAATGCAAGTGAAATACTAAGTAAGCTAACGCGAGGCCGACAGTAATAGTAAAGCCTCCAGAACTTTCTAGCTTTTAAAGGCATCTCTAATGCTTTCTGGAGTGTGGTCAAACTCTACAATAACGTATGTCTGCCACTAAATTGCAGTCTTTGAAGGTGGAGATCTTGCTGATTAATTTCAACATTGATTCGTGCGTTGTCGTCAGCATGCACTCTACCTTTGCTCATCCTGTTTTTCCAAAGCTGATCCTATAGAAACCTTTCCCTGCCCCTACATTTTCTCATTTAGAGAAACCATTGCATCTCCATGGCAAATCCTTTGCAGGATGTGGACATCTCTTCTTACTGACATTTTTAGAGTTGACTCTGATAGGGCCTGCCACATATTGAGGGGATTTTTTTCTACCATCTTTGTCTTAGCTTTATGTTTGGATTCTTAGCTGCTGGAGGAGGACTTACGGGCATAACAGGAAGAGGGTGATTCCTGCTATTTATCCAAATAAAAGGAAAAAGAGCCTGATTCCACAACACTTAAGTAAAAAAAGGCACTTTCTAGCAATTCAGCTCCCATAGGAAAGAAGTCTAGCACAATGGGTAATGTCAAATGAGTTCAGCACCTCGCTCTTTTATTTATCAGTTGTATGGTCTTGGGAAAATTATATGATTCCAAAATGTCAGTTTCTTCATTTTTAAAATAGGAAAAATAGTACCATTTACCTAATAGGGCTTTAGTCATTTTTTTAAAATTTGCATTAAGTTCTTAGAATAACATCTGGAGCAAAACAAATTCTCAACATATTTTAAATATTATTTTCATTGTTTATCTTATTATTGTATCAGTATCATACCTATAATCCCACCGCCTCTAACACTGCTTGGTATTTCCTGTAGTTGCTCAAAAATATCTGCTGTTTCTTAGTTTCTTTGATTAATAAGTTAGTATTTTTGTTTAATATTTGAAAACACATATTTCAAATGTACATATTTAAACAATACAAAAAATATATAGTAAGCATCAAGTCTTCTACTCTAACTTCCAAAACTTCTCACTAAAGCAATCACTCTTACTGGTTATTTATGTGTGTTCCCAAAATAAGGTACACGTCTGTTAGTATGTGTGTCCATGTACGTCTCTTTACAAAAAGTAGTGCTGAAATGCTCTTCATGCTCCTGCCCAAGCTCACACTTCCGTCCTCCCACTAGAGATAAGAAATTCTGCTGTCTTGAATTTTATATTTATTTCCTTTGTTTATCTTTTTAATACTTTTCCCTACCTAACTTTAAACAATATATTTTTAATTAAACTTATATTTGAACTTAGAGAAAATGTTATCATTCACCACTTTGTTGTGATTAATAAAAATATCATACACATTTTTAGCTGTTTGCTTTCTTTTTAACAATATTTATTGATTTACGAAAAGTGTGAGTCAATTGAGCAAGAAAACTCTCATAATTGTGAATTGATGATGTAATTTTCTAAGAACAATTCTTCAACAAATATTATTATTTTAATGTATCTTCTAAAATTTCCCCCTACCCTTGGGAACCAAATAGCTAAATACTGATCGTACTTCAATATTATAAAAATGGTGCACAGAAATAAGAGCTGGGATTGAAGTTTACTTTCTCATTATCAGAATGGGCCACAAAAAATATTGTAACTAATTATCTCATCACATTTATTAGAATTCCAAATACATGTATCATTTGGGATAATAATAACTTTCACACAAATATTGATGATGTCCCATGATCCTAGGATGAAATCAACAGTTTGGTTTCTAGTTTATCTAGTCTTTCACATTATTCTTAAAAATAAGAATAATGTTGATTTTATATGTATATATATGTATATACACACACATATAAATATAAAAATACAAACTTTTATTATGTTAGATCATAATATATTGGCTGTTAAAAAGAATTGTGACACTTTCTATGCAAAACCAAGTATATCAGCATCATCATAGATCCAAGAGCACTAATTTTAAATTTGTGGCACTCACAATTCAACATGGAAATAAAGTCCATCTATGTAAAGGTGTTAGTTACGATTCCTCATGTGATTGTCTGAATATAATAGTGGAATGATAAGTAAGCCACAAGTGCCTTAAAGTGAGCATCTGGTCCCCTTTGGAAAATTTAGCTCTGATTCCTAAATGCCTTTGTAGCTCGGGAAAAGCTGGAGGTCATGACTGAATCAACTCTACAAAAATGTGTTTTTATAGTTTGCAAGCATTCACTTTATCAAACTGTTTTATATCCAGTATTTAATTTGATTCTCATTTCTCTGGGAAAAAAAATCTCATTAGTCATCTGGATAAATACAACTAAATCAATGAAATGAGACTTATGTTGATATAGAAGTAAATCTAAGAGAACAGGTCTCTGTTTGTTTGCTAGCTTCAGTGTTTTGTTTCTTCCCTATCATCCTCCCTTCCCTCCCTTGACCCATTCCCCTCCCTTTTCCTCCTGACCTCCCCCTCCCCTTCCCTTCCTTTCCCTTCCCTCCCCCTCTCCCCTCTTCCTTCCCTTCCCTTCTTCCCTTTCCTCCTTCGCTCCTTCTTTCATTCCCTCTTTCCTTCCTTCCTTCTTTCCTTCTTTCCTTCTTTCCTTCCTTCCTTCCTTCCTTCCTTCCTTCCTTCCTTCCTTCCTTCCTTCCTTTTACATTTGTTAAAAAGCTGCTATATGTCCAGTATCGCACTATGTTCCAGGGCAACAAATAGGTCACAGTCATTTGAACTGAAAGTGACAAAAACTGAAATTTGGGTTGTGTTGAGTGTGATTACACCAAGAGAATGAGTCTGGTGGAGAGGAAGGGGAGTCAGAGACGTGCACGGTGTAGTAAGGCTAGAATTCCATGTGCTCACATACTTGGTCCTTCTGCTGGCTCTATTTATATTAATAAAATGTCTTAAGAAATACTAAGAGGCAAATTAAACTGACAGAAATTTCTTTTATGATGAACAAAATAGCTTTGTATTTTTTATATAACCTGTAAAAGGGGTAGTCAGAGGAAATATAAGCATTGGCTCACTTGCAACTAGAGAGAATATCACTATTTCCCACATATACAACATGACTTCAAACACTGTCAATTTCTCTCCTCTTTCTATGGCGATATCCCATGGTACTTACAGACTTAGTAGAATTACATATGCCAAGGTATATCACATGATCCTGAAGCTGCTGGTAAACACAAACTCTCTCCTTCATTCAGAGTGACTAGCCAGAGGCAAGACAAAACAAAATCATTTTATAAGAAGGACAAAATACAAAGCAAGTAACAATAGGATAGAAACATCATCTGTGTTTAATAAGCTAGTCCTATTTTGGGCTACTTATTAAGCATATTCAATAATAGCCAATCTCGGAAACATCATGCTAAATGAAAAAAAGCCAATCACAAAGACCGTATATTCTATTATTCTACATATATCAGATGTCCTAGGTAGATCTACAGAGACTCAGAAAGTGCATGAGTGTTTGCCTGGGGCTTGGGAGTGGGGAGCAAGAACAAGGACCTCTGGTATTGAGTAAGGGGTTTCTTTCGGAAGTGATGAAAATGCTTTTCGATTATATTGTGACTAGTGTTGCACGTATCTGTGAATAAACCAAAAGCCACTGAAGTATGCACTTTAAATGGATGAGTTTATGGTATGCAAATTATACGACAATAAAGAAAAAAAATGAACTTGTTGAGTGACTCTAGGATTAGGATATTCTCCAGCCCCCGAATGGCTAGCACATTTTCCCAACAGGACAGTTGAAGAATCACTCCCGCTGAGAGGCTGGTTCAGCTGCCTCCCAAGCAGGAACAGCCAGAAACCCCTTACCAGCCAGAATCACTGAAAAGGCCAAGCAGCAGACGAGACGGTGACAAGCAAGAGACCTGAGCAGTTTCCCAATGAATAAACCAGCAGGAGACTGGATAGAATATTTTCTAGTTGTTTAATTTTAATATCTGTGCTCCTTCGACAGGAAGATCTCCTCCAGCTCTGTGGCTTCTTTGCTTCTGTGGTGTCCCTGGGCTTCTCCGCCCACATCAGGGAGTCCCTTCCTTCTTGGCAAAGTGTTAGGGGTACACAGGCAGTCACTTTCAGCTCCCCTTAGCGAAGGGTGGCTGTCTTTGGCACTGACTTTAAAGTTCTTTTTTTTAGCTCCACCTTGTCTTCTTTTTTTTTTTTTTGAGATGGAGTTTCACTCTATCTCTTGAGGGGAGTGCAGTGGGGTGATCTGGGTTCACCGCAACCTCCGCCTCCTGGGTTCAAATGGTTCTCCTGCCTCAGCCTCCCCAGTAGCTGGGATTACAGGTGTGTACCACCACACCTGGCTAATTTTTGTATTTTTAGTAGAGATGGGGTTTCTCCATGTTGGCCATGCTGGTCTTGAACTCCTGACCTCAGGTGATCTGCCCACCTTGGCCTCCCAAAGTGCTAGGATTACAGGTATGAGCCACCATGCCCAGCCCCACCTTGCCTTTTTGGGTTTCTTTTTTTCAGATACCATGGCAGAGCTCATGTTTCCCTTATATCCGTGGTACACCAGCACCACTGGTTTGTGCAAAGCCCTTCTTTTATTGATTTTCATCCTCTCCTGCACTCATGCTCTATTACCATTTTCCACTCTTAAAAACCACTTACATGTGGTTCTTGTGTGTCACTTTATCTGTATGCGCTCTTTCAAAATGGGGGAATATATTTTAAATTATTCAGAGTATTTACTATAAATGAATTAATGTTATAATTATTTCAGTCTCTTGTCTAGTTTCATAAAATTATGTTTGAATATCACCTACCAAGTGATTCGAACATTTATTTAAAGCAATTATGTAAAATCAATCATCCTACTATACCATAAGATCCTTCAGGGGGAACATAAGTGCCTTGTGAATGTTGGAAGAAGGAATGAATGAAAGATAAACTAAACAAAGGAAGGAAGGAGAAACGAAAGAAAGTGCCTGAGCTCCTACATACCTGACCTCTTGAATCACTGCCCTCTAGGAACTCTGCCACCTTTGCTTCTCTTCATATTATGGTCATTCTTACTTTTGTGACATCCCTCCCTTCTGACCTAAGCATTTAAGCGTGTTGTTACATAACAGCAAGTGTTTCCCATCACAGCCTATCTTTATTGATACAGTCAGCACTCACACTATTCAAAAACACATTGGTCATGCATAAGCCAATTGTTTGCTGATAGCTCATTAATCCCAGATGCTCAAAATGTTAGGCATTCTACTTGACACTGCCTCCCACAGATTTTGTACCAAGGCACATCTTGGGTAAACACTAAGCAGTTCAGAGGAGCTATGGTGAAGTCATGACAAAGATTATTTGGTTTGTCCAATACCGACAATAAAAATGACAGCATTTATGGTTTTGGCTAGGTCTAAGCTTTGCCAAAAGGTAACATTCATAGGCTGCTGTCTAGGTTTTGCCAGCTCAATACTGAAGGGGCTGTTTCAATTGGAAGTCGTGAGTTTAAATTCTCCAGTCTTGCTTAAAAGAGCCAGATACTAAAAGTAAGTGATATAAGAAGCTAGAATTGCAATTTCAGAGGAAGATGTAGCATGACTTTGTTTTGTGTGCATCAGGTTTAGCCCCTCATTGTTCAAGTTCAGATTCACATTTCATATCCCAGTGGACCCTTCCCTGATTCATGAGCCTACAGTGATCTTTCTCTCACATGATGTTCACCTCTACTCAATTCCTGTAGGTCTAAGTTTTGATGGTCATCATTTGGTATTTAGGTAGTGCTGTTACTCTGATAAACTATGACACTTTAATATTCACAAAATTCTGACTTACATTTTGACTTATCTGACATATATTTCTACAAAAAAACTTACTGAATTGGAGATACTTGTGGGCAGAAGATTTTTAAGGATGCTCTCAGAAAAGTCACCATAACAGGAGTTAGGGAAACAAGTGTGAGAAAAGGAGTCATTAAACTGCAGTGCAGGCTGGGCACCCTGGCTCACGGCTGTAATCCCAGCACTTTGGGAGGCCAAGGTGGGAGAATCACTTAAAGCCAGGAGTTTGAGCCAGGAGTTGGTGGAACCCTGTCTATACTAAAAATACAAAAATTAGCCAGGCATGATGGTGCACACCTGTATTGCCAACTACTCGGGAGGCAGAGTCACAAGAATTGCTTGAACCTGGGAAGCAGAGGCTGAAGGGGCCAAGGTCATGCCACTGCACTCCAGCCTGGGCAACAGAGAAGAAAGGAAGGAAGGAAGGAAAGAAGGGAGGGAGGGAGGGGAAGAGAAAGAAAGAAGAAAGAAGGAAGGAAAGAAAGAAAGAAAGAGAAAGAAAGAAAGAGAAAGAAAGAAAGAAGAAAGAAAAAGAAGGAAGGAAGGAGGGAAGGAAGGAAGGAAAAGGAAGGAAGAAAGAGAGACAAAGAAAGAGAGAGAGAGAGAGAGAGAGAGAAATCCTGCAATGCAACTATAGCATAGACCTCAGTTAACCATATAAGTAGCTCTGGACCCAGCATGGTCCCATGATTTGTTCTGAATCAAGGCAAGGGACTAGGCATTTGTACCCCTACGGAGTCCATTCGAAATAGCTTGCTCCTGGGGAGTAGTGATAAACTTGGGGGAGACAACTTTGTCCAGAAGAAGGCAGTTTGTGAACAGGTCCCACTTAGTGGTGAGTCCCCAGTCCTTCCAGTAGTCAGGGAAAATGAGTGTCTTCTCCCATGCAGAAGGGAGACCTGCATGCATACCATAACATACCCTACATTGTAGCATTTTATAAAAACAATTAAAAGTGGTAGATATTATTAATGCAATTTCATAAAGGGGGAACCTAAGACACAGAAACTCACCTGCTGTAGTCATCATTCCACACTTGGGTCACACGGCTGTACAATGACAGAAGCACGTCTTGGATCCAGGTTCTAATTTTTTTTAAACGTGGAATATTGATAGTTTCACATACAACTTAGGAAGAAAAAAAGACAGGAAGACACAGAAATAGCTCAGGAAAACTAATGAGATTGGAACTTGTTAAGACAAGTTCCTATAATAGCATAATGTCTCATCTAAAGTAAATATCAGTCTAACAATGCAGAAAGTATGAGAAAGCAATTTCTAGTATTTCCTTGTTCATTTCCAGTAAGTCAAATAGGAAGAGTCACCCCTTTGCCTCCTCAATCCAGTCCTGGAGATTCCACGAAAGGGAGGGCATTAATCAATTAAAGTACAACCAATTGAATTAAAACCATTAAACATCTCTTAATAAAGATGGTATACATGCTGTGACCCTCGTGTGTGGGCCAGGGTAAGAACCATCATGCTGGATGCCACAGTGGATGAAAGGACAATTTTAACTAGATCCCTTCCTTCTCCTATTTTACCTGGGAAAACCAGAGAAGAACTCTTCCCAATTAGTATTTCTAGCCTACAGAAGAAAGAAGAAAAGAAAGAAGAAAGAGAGAAAGAAAAGAAAGCAGAAAGAAAGAAAGAGAGATAAAAGAGAGCAGAAAAGATAGAACAACAGAAGAAAAAAGTGAGAGAAGAAGACAGAGACAGGAAGATAGAGAAAGAATGAAATAAGAAAGAGTAAGAGAAAGAAAAAATAGAAAGGAATAAAGAGGAAATGAGAGAAAAAAGAGAGAAAGAAAGGGAGAAAGAGAAAGAACAAGAGAAGAAAGAAAGAGAAAGAGAAAAAAACACATAGAGACAGAAAAAGAAAGAAAAAAGATGGAAGAGAGAAAAAGAGAGCAAGCAAGAAAGAGGAATCAAAGAAAAAAGAGAGGAAGAAAGAAAGAATGAAAGAAGAAAGGAACAGTGAAAGGAATAAAAAATAGAGAAAGACAGAACGAGAGAAGGAAGAGAGAAAGAGAGGAAGAAAGAAAAAGATAAGAAAGAGAGAAAGAAGGAAAAAAGAAAAAAGAAAGAGAAAGAAGGAGAAAGAAAGAAAAAGGAAGGAAGGAGGGAAGGAAGGAGAGAAGGAAAGAAAGAAAGGAAAGGAAAGAAAGAAAAGAAAGAAAGAAAGAAAGAAAGAAAGAAAGAAAGAAAGAAAGAAAGAAAGAAAGAAAGAAAAGAATAGAAACAAAGAAAGAAGAAACTTTTTTGCTAACAGGTGTGGGCACTTTGGGAGGCCAAGATGGGCAGATCACTTAAGGCCAGGAGTTTGAGACCAGCCTAGCCAACATGGTGGAACCCTGTCTCTACTAAAAATACAAAAATTAGCCAGGCATGGTGGTGCGCACCTGTATTGCCAACTACTTGGGAGGCTGAGGCACGAGAATTGCTTGAACTCAAGAGGCAGAGGTTAAAGTGGCCAAGGTCATGCCACTGAACTCCAGCCTGGGCAACAGAGTATCCTCTGAGTACGTGTTCCACATCTCCAATAGCTTCCAGCTCTCAAGCTAAATAATTAGAGAGATATACTAAGTTCTAATGTCATTAAGATATGAGTTAACCTAAAACAGATACAGAGATTTAATATACTCTAAATCAAAATCTCAGCAGTCTTTTTTGCAGCAATTCACATATTCTAAAATATATATAGTAATGCTAGTCATCTAGAGTCACCAAAAGAGTTTTGAAACAGTAGAACAAATTTGGAGGACTTATTGCCTGATCTCAAAAATACTATAATCAGGACAGCGTGACAGAAGCTTAGGGTCATTAATATAGATAGACTAAGCAGAATTAAGAATTTAGAAATAGATACACATATACATGATGAAGAAATTTTCAACATACATTGAAGTAGGGAAAAAGGACTGCTTTTCAACAAATGGTGATGGATAAATTAGATGTGTTTATCCAGCACCATTTCCTCATGCAATTCACTTCCTAACACAATTCAAAAATTGACTTGAAATGCATAACACAATTAAAAAGTAAAATGATAAAAAATTCTGAAATCATACAGACAAGATCATTGTGAATTTAAAGTAAACAAACATTTCTTAGGATACAATAAACATGAACCATAAGAAGAGATAAAGTTGACAATTTTTTAAAAATTACTTTTTGAAAGGCCCTTTTACAAGATTAAAAGTACAGCCAAACATTAAGAGAAAATCTTCACAATACATTTACCTGACAAGGGGATCATATGTAGAATATGTAAGAAACTCTTGCAATGAAACAAGAAGGGCTAAAACAGCAAAAATATTTGAACAGACACTCCACCAAAGGAGATATATGGATGAGAAAAACACATGAAAAGATGTTCAGTATCATCAGCAATTATAAAAATGCAAAATAAAATTACGACAATATACTATTGAATACCTAACAGAATGGCAAAAGTTAAAATGACTGAAAATACAAAGGGTAGAAGAAAATGTGAAGCAAATTAAATTCTCATGTACAATGTGAATCAAAATATCATACAACCACTATAGGCCAGGTATGATGGCTCACACCTGTAATCCCATCACTTTGGGAGGCCAAGACGGGGCAGATCACGAGGTCAGGAGTTCAAGACCAGCCTGGCCAACACGGTGAAACCCTGTCTCTACTAAAAAAAAAAAAAGAAAATACAAAAATTAGCCGGGCATGCTGGTGCTCACCTGTAATCCCAGCTATTCGGGAGGCTGAGGCAGGAGAATTGCTTGAACCCAGCAGGTGGAGGTTGCAGTGAGCCAAGGTTGCGCCACTGCACTCCAGCCTGGGCAACAGAGAAAGACTCGGTCTCAAAAAAAAAAAAAAAAATCATATAACCACTTTAAAAAGTCTTTTACTTTCCTATAAATATTTACCACATGAGCCAGCACTCCAAAGTCATTATCTACAAGAAAGAAAAAAAATTATGGCCTCACAAAAATCTGTATTGAAATGTTGATAGCAGATTTAACCAAAAACTGAAACAATCTTAATGCTTAATGTTCATCAATACATAATCTGATAAACAAATATGGTATATACACGTATATATTCCATTTTATATATATATATATATATATATATATATATATATATAATGGAATACTACTCATCAATAAAAAGGAACAAAGGGACAAAAGACATCAAAACATGAATTCACCTCAAAATTATTACGCTCAACAAAAATGAGGACAAGCATGAAGAGTGCATACTATATGATTCCATTTATATGAAATTCTACAAAAGATTAAGCAAATTCATAAAGACAGAAAGTAGTTTACTAGATGCCTGAAATTGGAGGGGAGAGGATTTGCCTGCAAAAGTGAATGAAGAAAGTTCTGGAAGGACAATAATGTGGCTTGACTGTTGCTGTGGTTACAAGATGTGTAAATGTTTATACTCACTGAATTTATTACTTAAAAATCATTCATTTTATGACATATAATTACATGTCAAGAAAATTTATACATCTAAAAAGGGATGGGATACATACATTCATGTCAGTAATGTACTGACATACTGCGTTTTATTTCACTTGGCTTTACTGCGCTTCCCAGACACTTTGCTATTTCATAAATTGAAAGATTTTGGCACCACTGCATCAAACAAGTCTATTGGCACCATTTTTTTCCACCAATGTGTGATCACTTTGTGTCTCTGTGTCACATTTGGGTAATCCTTGCAACTTTTTAAACTTTTTCATTATCATTATATCTGTTGGTTTTCAGTGATCTTCATTATTATTATTGTAATTGTTTTGGGATGTAATGAACCATACCCATATAAGATGGCAACTTTAGTTGATAAATGCTAAGTGTGTTCTGACTGCTCCACCAAACGGCTGTTTCTCATCTCTCTTCCTCCCTATTTTTTAAGAAACAACAATATTGAAATTAAGCCAATTAGTAACCCTACAATGGCCTCTAAGGATTCAAGTGAAAGAAAGAGTCTCACATCTGTCACTTTCCAAAACTAGAAATGATTAAGCTTAGTGAGGAAAGCATTTCAAAAGCTGTGGCAGGCCAAAATCTAATCCTCTTGTGCCAAGCAGCCAACTTAGGAATGCAAGAAAAAGCTCTTGATAGAAATTAAAATTGCCACTTCAGTGAATACACAAATGATAACAAAGCAAAATACCCTAATTGCTGACACGGAGAACATTTGAGTAGTCTGTATAGACGATCCAACCATGCACAACATTCTCCTGAACCAAGCCTCACCCAGAGAAAGGCCCTCATTCTTTAATACCATGAAGGCTGCAAGAGACAAGAAAGCTACAGAAGAAAAGCATGAAGCTAGCAGAGGCTGGTTCATGAGGTTTAAGGAGAGAAGACATCTCCAGAAAATCAAATGCAAGGTGCAGCAAGTGCTGATGGAGAAGCTGCAGCAAATTATCTAGAAGATCTCAGTAAGGTCACTGATGAAGGTGGCTACACTCAACAACAGATTTTCTGTGCAGGTGAAACAGCCTTTTATTGGAAGATGATGCCGTCTAGGACTTTCATAGCTAGAGAAGAAAGGTTAATACCTGGCTTTAAAGTTTCAAAGGACAGGCTGACTCTCTTGTTAGGGGCTGATGAAGCTAGAGACATTAAGTTGAAGCCAGTGCTCATTTATCATTCCAAAAATCCTAGGGAGCTTAAGAATTATGCTGAATCTGCTTGTGCTCTATAAATGGAAACAGAACCTATTTACAGCATGATTCACTGAATATTTTTAAGCCCACTGTTGGGACCTACTGCTCAGAAAAAAAAAAAAAAAAGGATTTCTTTAAAAATATTATGTTCATTGTCAATGCACCTGGTGACCCAAGAGCTCTGATGGAGATGTGCAAGGAGATAAAATGTTGTTTTCATGCCTGCTAACACAACATTCATTGTGGTGCTGATAGAACAAATAGTAGTTTTGACTTTCAAGTCTTCTTATTATTTAAGAAATACATTTTGCAGGGCTATAGCTGCCAAAATAGTGATTCCTCTATGGATCTAAGCAAAGTAAATTAAAAACCTTCTTGAAAGCATTCACCGTTCTAGACATTTTTAAGAAAATTCATGACTTATGAAAAGAGGTGAAAATATAAGGAGGAGTAAACTTTCTCCAAACTCCTGTTATTGTGGAGCAGCCGTTTGGTGGAGCAGTCAGAACACTATAACAGGAGTTTGGAGGAAGTTGATTTCAACCTTCACGAATGACTTTGAGAGGTCCAAGGCTTCCTTGGAGGAAATAACTGAAGATGTGGATGAAATAGCAAGAGAACTAGAATTAGAAGTGGAGCCTGAAGACATGACTGAATTGCTTTAGTCTCATGAGGAAACCTTAACAGATAAGGAGTTGTTTGTTGTAGATGAGCAAAGGAAGAGGTTTATTGAGATTAAATTTACTCCTCCTGAAGATGTTGTGAACATGCTTGAGATGACCACAAAGGATTTAGATATTACATAAACTTAGTTGATAGAGCAGCAGCAGGGTTTGAAAAGATTGACCTCAATCTTGAGAGAACGTCTACTGTATGTAAAATGCTATCAAACAACACGACACGCTACAGAGAAATCTTCCGTGAAGGAAAGACTCAGTAGGTGTATTCACTTCAGCCTTCCTCAGTCACCATGTTGATCAGTCAACAGCTGTCAATCTGAAGGCAAATCCCCCACCAGCAAAATGATTACAACTCACTGAAGGCTCAGCTGCTCTGATGACTGCCAGCATTTTAGAACAATAAAGCCTTTTTAGTTAAATATGCATACTTCTTAGATATAATGCTATTGTACACTTAATAGATTAAAATGTACTGTAATTTTTATATGCACAAGGAAACAAAAAAAATTTCCATGACTTGTTTTATTACAAAATCTGCTTTATTGAAGTGGTCTAGATCCAAGCCTGCAATGTCTCTGAGGTATGCCTGGATTTTCTATCAAAACTCCCCAGAGACGCAGAAAAGTTGAATATTAAGTAGATGAAAAAATATATGACAAACTTTAAAAAAAAAGTGTGAACATTTAAAATAGTCTAGATTTTAATGCAAAGCTACTTGAATAAAACTGTATAAAAATGGAAATGATCCAATACAGTTTACCTCTAAAATAAGACATTTTAGCGTCAGAAAATTCTACCAATATATTAACAGATGAATAGAATAAACGATGAAAATTCTAAAAAGATATTGAGAGGTAGAAGAAGGCATTCAATAAAATTTTTAAAAAAAGTTAAATTCGTTATTTAATATTTTTAATATTAATTTTTAATTAATATATAATTTTTAATATTTTTAAAAACCTCAGTAGACTAGAATGAGAACATATATGAATAATATAACAAATACAGAATAATAAATGTATAAACATATACATAAAGACATACATATGTGATTTTAAATGTGGTTTTAAAAGGATTAATACCATTAATAATTATACCAAAAAAGCACCTGCACTTATATGATTATAAATCATTATACCAAAAAGGCACCTGCACTTATATGATTATCATAGTACTTTTCACAATAGCAAAGTTATGGACCCAACCTACGTAATATTTTGCTTTCATGTCTAAAACAGTCTCTAATTCTAAATTCTGAAATTTTTCTTATGCATGGCTATTAAATATTTTGAATTAGTTTTTCCTGGGACGCAGTGTAATCTTTCAGTATCTACGTGCAAGCCTCCATGTATTTCAAAAGAAAGTTTTGGGGTTTTTTTTAAACTTTTATTTCAGTTTCGGGAGTACATGTGCAGGTTTGTTCAGACAGATGAACTCCTGTTCATGGGCGTTTGATGTACACAAACGGTTTTGTCACCCAGGTGCTAAGCAGAATACTCGATGGTTGTTCTTTTGAAAGTGTTTAAAGTTATTTTGTTGTTGTTGAGTCAAATTCATTTGTTTCCTATTCAGAGACACTACTTATTTATATATAAAGTTTTTATCTCTTTAATCATCATTTTAACTCTTTTTAAATAATTTTCTTAAACAACACACTGCTCACTTTTCTCAAGAGTGCCTAACTTGTTCCTTTTCACACTTTCAGCCATGCCTAATTTCCTTTCTTGCTGCTTCCAATCTGGCCTTCATATAGACAGTTTTATTTTTCTGTCTCACTTTTTTTCTGACTTTTTTAAGCACAGTTTTCACCTCCTGTGAAATTTTTTGAGTTATTTTTTCTTTGAATTTTAGCTCCTATTTGATGGAGGTAAACATTTGAGTTAAAGGCTACAAGATCTTTATTTGCTCCAAAAAAATTGTTTTGTTTTGTTTTAGTGGTGTTTATTACGCCACGATTTTATTATTGTTCTTTTAGTATACTGACAATAATTTCAAAGGAATCAGGGCAAAATTCTCTTAGATTATTGTTTGCTTTTGAATAAAGTGTGTTTTTCCTGGATGAGCAAATGGGAAGAATGTAATATTGGAGGCAGGTGGGCAGGTAAGCACAAATTTTGATGTGGAGATAGAACAGGGTGGAGTGAATGTGCAGCATTTCAGCACCAACAAGGTTTATCAGCAACAAGTACCTTTCTGTCAGGAACAGAAACCCATTTCAAAAGCAACAACAAATGACCAGTTCCAGACAAATTCATTAGGAACCCCTTTGCCAGCACCATAAAAACTCATTTTTCATAAAATTGTAGGAACCCATTTATCTACAATTGGAATACCTGGTTCTGGAAGGAATAGAAACTAGGCTGACAATTTTAAATCTTTTGGGCTTTAAGTTAGGTATTTTAAAAATACTGTTAAAAAAGAAATAAAAGCTTCATACAAGATACGACAAGTCTGGCTTCCATGAGAGGAGGACTTTAAGATGGAATTGTATATTACCTTAACACAGATTCATATACAGTCATCTTAAACAAGCCTCAGTGAATTCCAATTCAATGCCCTTTCAACTGTATATTTCAATAAAACATTATAGCCTCCCAACAGACTCCAAATAAACACTTCCATCTAGAAGAAGGAGGTATGCTTCAAATGGGAAGAAGGAGGATGTTGTCATGACAACTATGGAGAGTGTTTTCTTAGATGGCTGAATTTAATGTTGTCCAGAGCTCCTGGGCTCTGTGGTCTTATTTGAAATTCTGCAAACCTGTGTGGTGTCTCATATCCTTAAAATCATAAAAAAAATTGTGGCCACTACATGTGCAAGGGGTGACCTAGTGAAACATATACCCCTTTACCTTAATCAGGGTGTCTGTTTCTAACCAGATAAACGTCAGTATACATACAGAGGTCTCTACAATGCCGGGAACTTGTATCACTGTGTTAAATGGTTCTGGCCTTCGTAAATCTCTGATCCTGTGTTGTGTCTCAATAGAGTATGCTTAGTGCTGGAAGGCTTGAGCAGACTGGCCCAGGAATCTGCATTTCCACAAGGAGAAGGGCAGATGTACAGATCTGGATATAGACTCAGATCACAATTTTCATGGCAATTTCAGTTTACTTATCTCAAAGCTTTCATTATTATCTTCTGACCAAATTCTTCTCTTGTTGGGGCCTGGTTTTAAGTTGGTCTTTTTAGATGGCTCAGAAACACTTGTTCAGAAAGCTTTGCTCCAAAGAGTGGGTCAGTCCCACTTGCTCCAACTTTTGATTGTGAATATTTTATTATTTATTTTGAAAGAATATTACATTTAAAAATACCTTAAGTCTTCCTATTTAATTCTCTCCTATACTTAAAAAAATCCTTTAAATCAGCAAATTTGGATTATCCACAAAGACCTTGTAGAAAGATAATAGGAAGCATCAGGCAGTTGGTATAAACATTCTCATTTATTTTGAAAACAGTTCTTTGAAGAGTTGTATAATGTATCTCAAGAGCCTAGGACAATACATGGCACTTGGTAGACTCTCAATACATCGTTTTTGAATGAATGTGTAGGATTCTCACTTTAATTACTTCTGCTATCTGCTACTGAATTGTAGATTTGAACTCAAGGTACTTTGATCCATTTTGCTGTATGGTCTTCTGAGGGCTCTTACTCAATTATGATTGCATTTTGTTTTGCAGTAGAGTAAGTTGTCAACTTATTTATCTGTCCTATTATGCTGAAAACTCTTAGGGAATAGAGGCAGTAACCTGGAAATATGCTTCTCTTGAAACATAGAATAAAGTACCTGCCTGCAGTGGTTGGAGCCAGGTATGACAGGGAAAACATAGTTTTAGACTTAGACCCGTTTTGAATTTCAGCTAGATCACTGTCACGGCTTGAACTGTGCCCCCTTGAATTTGTATGTTGAAGCCCTAATGCATAGTACCTCAGAATTTGGCTGTATTTGGAGACAGGGCCTCTAAGGAGCTGATTAAGTGAAAATGAATCTGTTAGGGTGGGTCTTAGCTTAATCTGACCTAGTCATTATAAGAGGAGAAGTTCGGACACACAGAGATACCAGCGATGCTTACATACAGAGAAGACACCCTGTGAAGATGCAGCAAGACGGTGAGCAACACATGCTGGCGTCTCGATCTTGAACTTGCATCCTCCAGAACTGTGAGAAAACAAATGTCTGCGGTTTAAGCTGCCCGGTCTCAGATATTTTGTTCTTGCAGCCCTAGCGAACAAATACAATCTGTTACATTGTGTTTGTACACAAATCTTACAAAACTCTTCTGTGCCAGTTTTCATATCTATAGAATTAGGAATGGCAGTATGCCATAGAACTAGTTTCGAGGGAGGTCAGGATTTTAGAGCTGCCATGTAAAAAGCAGGCAGCGTAGTGCCTGACACAGTATCCATTCCAGATGGCACCTTCTATGATTGCTATTATATTACTATTATCATGAATAGTGTTGGATTCCACTAGAGAAAACGGTGCATGGTATCTGATATGGTTTGGCTGTGTCCCCCCCACCAGATCTCACCTTGAATTGTAATAATTCCCACACGTCAAGGGCACGGCAGGTGGATATAACGGAATCATGGGGCTGGTTCCCCCGTATTGTTCTTGTGAGAGTGAATACATCTCACAAGATATGATGGTTTTATAAATGGGAGTTCCCTTGAACATGCTTTCTTGCCTGTTGCCAGGTAAGATGTGACTTTGCTCCTCATTTTCTTTCTGTCATGATTGTGAGGCCTCCCTGGCCATGTGTAACTGTGAGTCAATAAAACCTCTTTCCTTAAAATTACCCAGTCTTAGCCGGGCCGGTGGCTCACGCCTGTAATCCCAGCATTTTGGGAGGCTGAGGCAGGTGGATTACCTGAGGTCAACAGTTCAAGACCAGCCTGGACAACATGGTGAAACCCCGTGTCTACTAAAAATGCAAAAGTTAGCCAGGTGTGATGGTGGGTGCCTGTAATCCCAGCTACTCAGAAAGTCGAGGCAAGAGAATCACTTAAACTTGGGAGGCAGAGGTTGCAGTGAGCCAAGATGGCCTCATTTCACTCCAGACTGGGTGACAGAGTGAGACACTCAAAAAAAAAATAATAAAAATTTTTTTTAATTACCCAGTTTTGAGTATGTTGTTATTAGCAGCGTGAGAACAGACTAACACAGTATCACAAGCATGCAAATCACCATTCTATATGTTGAGATGAAGGACACATCACACACTTTCACATGTGCGTAAAATCCATATCATATCACTGTTATAACTATGGCGTTACTGTGTTTTCAATTTCTAGGAAGACATGGCAATGAGGGTTATTTCCATGGGGAGTTTCTGCAACCAACTCACCTGACAAAATAACAAAACTACAACCATTTGACAGCTGGAAGAATAGCTATTCCTGAACTGGAGATAGAGCATACTTTTCACCTTTATTTTGGCCTTTTGAGAACTCATTCTTCAGTATCAATTGGCTACCAGTTTGTTTGCCACATATTTAAACTGGCGTTAGTTGATGCCTCAAAAATGTTTGTAATTTCTATTTTGGAGTGTGTTTTCTGTTGTTGCTATGAAATCCAAGGTATCTTATTACTTGAGTAAAAACTGGACAAGGAGTAGTTTCTTTCACTGTTTTCTTTTTTTCCACAAATGTCTTAAATAGGAAGTATTTAATATATGCCATTGTTTCCGGGCCATTTCAGTTTACACACGTCGTTTAGGAATAATTGCTAAAAGCATACTCCCTTTCACTGTCAAAGTTGTTCCAGTTTGGATGATACATTGTATGACCAGCCCACAGATAGGGTCCTCTCTATCCTCCCATTCACATCCTAGGTAACTATATCATCGAGTGAGTCAACACACTGCACTAGGAAGGCTAGTATATTTGAACATGATAGATATTGAAGCCAGTTTTCCTCCTTCACATTCCCCTAGCACAAAGAAGGTGGCAAGATGGTGGAGCGGCAATCTTTTCATTCCTGGGTGATTCTATTCCAGGGCTTGAGTCTTCTGCCTTTCCAAACTTTCTTTGACCCCAGATTCTTCCTAGTTTGTCTCAAAACTACACTAACATGATCTTCTTCATTGCCTCTAAGTACCAAGAACTAGGCTGAATAATACTTTGCTGTGATTTGCAAAATCATTTTGGAATTTGACATTTGGAATTTCTATTTGACATTTATGGAAAAGAATTTGGAAGAGAACAATCATTTGGGCGTAAACATAAAATATCATTGTTGGTTCTCTCACCTATAGAGAGAGATAATGGTAGTACTCTGGTTCTTTAAATTGGGTCTTGGAAAATAAAGGATATTGGAAAAGAGGGAGAAATAAAGATGAAAATTATAAAGGCACATTCAGTTTCGTAATCTAAGAGCATGGCTGGCAAATTAAGGGTGGAAGACAAGGAAGGAGCTAAGGATAGTTCCAGAAAGACACAAAAGCACACTAGACCTAGATGGCATGAAAGCAAGAATAAGGTGGTTTTGAGCAACATTTCTAGCTTGCTCTTTAAGGGTCAACTTGGGACATAATTGATGGGTAAGTGTGTCAGCCCCTGGAAGGGCAAGAGGTAGAAAAGAGTAGAAAGTAGTAGCTTGAGGTTAATGAGAGGAGACGTGGCCAAATACCTGTCGTGTGTACCAACAGGCAAGCAGGTTGGCACCATGAACTTTGGAGCTATACAAACCCATGGTAAATTGGTTTCAGAGACATTGCTCTTCCTAGCTTGCCTGGACTTGAAACAGGCCAGGTCCATTATACGTTGAGAGAGGCCTGATGGTAACGATTTACTCTTGAGATCTGAAGTAACTCAGCCAATGCAATTCTTTTGTCTCGCTAATGCATCCCTCTCTCACACAAGAATTTGCTGGTTTCTCCAGGTAGACTATTCATTTATTATGGCCAGCCCTCTCATTTTACCAGTATTACGTCCTTGTTATCCCACTTTGAAACCCTCCTGCTTCCAAAATCAGAACATCTCTGCCTTTACAATAATGCATTGAGTTTTATTCATTTCAAGGTAATATAGCCCAGGAGAAACTCGTTCTATCACTTCACTTAAGTGCTATCTGACTGTACCGCCATAAGAAAGGAAAAAATGGAGGCTTGTTATCTGGGTAGCCTGAAAACGATCCCTTCTGTTTTGACTTGAAAGGCAGCTGGCTTACAGGGATACATTTTACCAGGAAGAGCTTTTACCCTTTTCTGAAAGTAAAGGCCACATAGATCTTTTAGACTGACACTATGATCAAAGACACAATACACTAGTCACTGACTTCAAGGCATGACCAAATTGAGAAGACTCAGAAAATCTAATAACGTAGCCCTTGTTAAAGCACATATGTGTTCTTCATATTGTGTTCACACAGGTTTTTATGAAAGTCAGAAATGTACTGGCCTTTCAAACACTCGTATGTTTTTGTATGTTATAGAATTTCTGATTATTAAGATAAAGGTGAATTGTGCTTTAGGATTAAGGGATTTGATTTTTGTGCCAATTATTAAGTAAAGAAAAAAGTCCAAAAATAGCCATAACATTTCAGTTCAGGAACACTTCTTTGTTTTGTAGACATTTGGAAATTTCCTCATGCCATGATATCAGCAAGGACTTCAATATAAAATACTGAAATTAAAGAACCTTGAAATTCTAAAAGAAACAAAAGCTTCATGAAAAAATTTCTTGAAATTTTAAATTTTAAAAGACAAAAGCTTCATTAAGGAAATATTTCTGATAAATATAGATTCTAGATATAAACATGTGTATCTTATATTGGAAACTATGCTAAGAATTGTACACTTTTTTGTTTTTTGATTTTGTTTGCTCTACTTCAGTACAGGGCGTCTGACTCACCACTGCTTAGTTCCACATGGCTTAATAACATTTTTTATCCTCTAACCCCAGAGACATTTTTCCTTCTTGTCTCCAGTTGTCACTGCCTTTTTAAAATCACCAAATGTCTCCAAACCACAGCCCACACATAGATTACTCCTTGCTTCAGGGTGAATTCCTTGAAGCTAGCTTCCCACCATCATCCTCCTCACATGACTGTGGGGACAGCACTGCATTTTGCATAAATAGTTTTTAGGGAGAGAGGCGGCGTGCAGCATCTGCTTTCTCCCAGACACTGATGAGGGATGAATCGGCTTGTCAAACAGCTTTTCTTAGTTTGCATTTTCTCTGGGTCATGTCCCTCTCCTCCTTCCTTTAAGCAATTTTCCTTGGTTTTGGTTGATGATTCACTCATTTCAATCACGTCCCCATTCTCACCGGGGATCACGTCTTTCTAAATACATCTAATGGTTCTTCTTTTATTTCTTCAACTTTTGTTTGCTTTTCTTTTACAAGAACTAACTATAAGATCTATTATTGGCAAACTCCAACACCATCCATAGTAATTTGGGGTGACTGTCAATACCACAGCTCTAACTGGTTTCTGAAAAATTTCACTGAGTGTGACATTTTTCCTCTCTAACCCCACCACCCCACACACACTCACACAGATGCACCCACATGCTCTACAGTCACAACTATCAAACAGTGGTGACATCATCCACCCAGTAGCTCTAACTTTAATTTTTGAAGTAACTTTCTCCCTTTATGTCTTCCACATATACAGCCATTTAAAGTCTTCGTAAACTATCACATGCCAATCTCTTCCAGTAAAGGACCTTGTTTTCAGTCTGATTTATCTATCTCTAATCTTTCATCCTTTCAATAAACTTTTTGTAAATGTTTTATTTTAACAACCAAAAATAAATCTCATATTTTGTTTAACAAATACTAAGACTGCTTCATGACAAGGTATACCAAAAAGAAAAAAAGAAAAAAGATTCCAGCTCTGAAAGCCAGATTCATAACAATGCCAAATACCTCAAACAGAACTAAAATTGTATACAAAATACGTATTAATTATGTTTTCAGCTGTGGTTATGTTTTTGCATTTGGATATAGATTGTGATTTTTAGCTATGAAGAAAACACAGAGGTTAGAATTAAGATAATCCTATTTTTTTTTTGTCTCAACACTTGTATCAGTTTGCCAGAACCGCAGTAGCAAAATACCACAGAGTGAGTGGCTTCAACAAAAGAAGCTTATTTCTCACAGTTCTTGAGGCTGGGGGTCTAGGATCAAGGTGCTGATGAGGGAGAGGTTTTTTTCTGGGGCTTCTTCTCTTGGTTCTGGACAGTCACCATGCCTCTCTATGCTCACATGACCTCTTTCTTTTTCTGTTTTGAGATGGAGTCTCACTCTATCACCCAGGCTGGAGTGCAGTGGTGAGATCTTAGCTGACTGCAACCTCCGCCTCCTGGGTTCAAGTAATTCTATTGCCTCAGTCTCCCCAGTAGCTGGGATTATAGATGTGCGCCACCACAGTAGGTTTCACCATGTTGGCCAGGCTGGTCTTGAACTCCTGACCTCTGGTGAGTCACCTGCCTCAGCCTGCCAAAGTGGTGGTATTACAGGCTTGGACCACCAGGACCGGCAGTCATGACCACTTCTTTGTTTGTGTGCAACGTGAGAAGATAAGAGCAAGCTCTTGGATGTCTCTTCTTATAAGGGCACCAATCCTATCAGTTTAGGGCCCCACACTTATAACCTCATTTAACCTTAATCACTTCGTTGGTGGCCTTGTCTCCAAACAGGACCACACTGGGGATTAGAGCTTCCACATATACATTTTGCGGGGGGACACAAACACTGAATTCCTAACAACCCTAGTAGCAGAATGTTGGGGTAGGTGCCGTAAAAAGTACCTTGGGAGATGGAAGCAAAAAGACCAGTTTATTTCACAGTCACTCTGCTTCTCATGAACAGAAGATAAAATATCCCTTGAAGGCAGGAAGGGGCATCTGTTGGTGGTGGTGACCCTCACGAATATAGATGGATGTGTATATGTGAACCAGGAAGTGACACTGAATCTCCCAGTACCTTGATCTCAGACACCACCATTTCTAGAACTGTGAGAAATAAATTTATGTTGTTTATAAAGCACCCAGTCTATGGTAATCAGCCATAGCAGCCAGCATGAGCTAAGACAGGTGGACATCTACCTCTATAAGACAGAATTGAGAATCGAAAAACGAATCCATATATAGATTTTTGACAAAAATGCCAAAGCAATTCATTAGGGAAAGAAAAGTGTGTTCAACAAATGGTGCCTGGACAACTGGATAATCACATAAAATCCAAAAAGATAAAATTAGACATTCACATAAGTCACAAAAATTAATTCAAAATTGATTATACGATTACTTCTAACAGCTAAACCTATAGAACTTTTGGGAAAAAAAATAGGAGAAAATCTTCAAGACATTGGGTTAAGCAAAATTCTCTTAGATTCTAAACTTAAATCATAGTCTGTAAAAAAAAAAGTGATAAATTAGACTTCTCCAATGTTCAAAACTTCATTGTGCAAAAGATAATATTGAGAAAATAAAAATACAAATAGACTGAGAATGTGTTAAAGACATCTCTAATTAAGAGTTTGTATTCAAATTTTCAAAAGAAATTTGTAACTCAATAAAAAATACCCTGATAACAAAGTGGACAAAATATACGAACTAACATTTCACCCAAGGTATATATGAATATGTACATGAAAATGACTATCATTAGTCATTAAGAAAATGCAAACTAAGAAGGCAATAAGGGGTTATTTTATATCTGTTACAATAACAATAATAAATAAGTTGAAAATAACAAGTATTAATAAGGATGTGGAGAAATGGAAATTCTCATACAAGGGTGGCAGGAGTGTAAGATGGTGCAGCCACTTTGGAAAATAGTTTGGCAGTTTCTCAAACACTTAAATATGACTTCCACATGACACGTTCGTGATGTGGTAATACCTGTGATTTTTCCTTGGAGAACACATTCTTGAATTTCTAACACCTTCCTGGATCCCTTTCATTTATTTCCTCCAATCCATGCCTGATATATGCATGCTCCTATTAGTCAATTGCTTTATACCACATCTGATGACAATGATCAGAACCTATACGATTTTCTAATGATTACCTGGCAGACACAAAGTCTAGTTGGCATTTACATTTCACCTTTCATAGAAATCCTATGGCATTATTTAAAACTCTGCTCTAGCTCTGAGCACAACCTGTTTGATATAATGGTCTGTCTTGCCTGATACACTGCAAGCTTCCAGAATGGAAGTGCTAGAGACTAAACTTTTGTGTACCATCCCAAAAAATTCATATGTGGAAACCCTAATCTCCCATGTGGTAGTATTTGGAAGTGGAGGCTTTGTGGGGCACTTAGGTTTAGATGAGGTGCTAGGGTTGGGGCCCCCATGATGGAATAAATGCCATTATTAGAAGAAGAAGAGACAGGCGATCTGTTTGCACGCATGCACCACAGAAAACCCATGTGAGGCCATAACCAGGGAGAGAACTCTCACCAGCGTGTGACCAAACTGGTGTCCTAATCGGAGACTTTCAGCCTTCAGAACTGGGAGAAATAAATGTTTGTTGCTTAAGTCACACAACCTATGGTAATTTGTTACAGCAACCTGAACTGACGAAGAAAAGAAAGATGGTGTCAGATTCAACGTTCTATCTCCACAGCGCCCACATCATTCCTGGTCAACAACTTTCCCATGTCAGAAAGAAATCTTGCTGAGTATATAGGGACATGTGGGTTCATTTGTGGCTTCAAATGTTTTCTAGACTTATTTCTGTTTGGCTACTGGGTTGGTTGTAAGAGGTAAAATGCCTTTTTTTTTCAGGGACATTTTCAAATTTCTTATTATTATGACCAGGATTGGGAAATAAATAATCTGTGAGTTTTATCTCAAAAAAGTCATGAATTACATAATAAAATAAATGATCTGATGGGGTTGGATTTTGAGTTGGGGAGGAGGGGTGTGACATGGACAAGTAGGTGTGTACAGTTCACAATCAGAGGCACAAGTTCAGCTTGAAGACGGATCTGGGAGTCAGCAGAGAATTGGAATTTGAAGCCATGTAAAGGACAGATTGTTCACTGGAGCATGTGTTGTAGGATCTTACAAAGAAGACTAAAGCGGGAAGCCTCTGAGACAGCCCACACTGGAAAACCTGGCAATGGAAGAGGAGAGAAAAGATGAGATGACATGAGTGACCACATACGAGAAGACTCAGGAGGAAGTCCTCTGAGGGAGATCAAAAGAGAAGAAACAATTCCAAGCAAGAGGGACTGATGGTCAGTGTCAAATACTGCACAAGTTGTGCAGAATGTGGAATGAAAATTCACCTTTATGTTTGAGAAAAAAAGAGTTCAGGAGGAATTACTTATTATCTGTGTCTGGATAAAGGGAAAAGACATTGGAAGATGGAGGAAGAGGATTTACAGTGGACCTGAGCTTGCTGGAGATCACACCACAGCCACAACACCTTAATGGAAGGATTTGGGGACTTTGCAGGCCAAGGACCGCAGTATAGAGAAATGAAATGCGGCACAGTTGAGGAATCAGGCTGCGGGTGAGGAGGCCCTAACCTGAAGAGTGTCTAGGAAAGAAGAGTCCCAGATTACTGAAGCCATTCCAATCAGACAGGTCTGTGGGCATCACAACAGTGGGCTCCACAGGAGGAGGAACAGCAAGCCTAATGGGATGCAGCCCAGTGAGGCCTGAAGTTTTCCTGACATGTGACATCAGAAGCGCAGAAATCAGGCTGTGGACTTTAGAATCAGCTCCATTGTAAAGGGAAAAGATCAAGCCACCTAAAGCAAGAGAGGAGATGCAGCCTGGAAGTGATAGCTGGGCTGTAGGAAAATCTCAATATGTAAGTAAAACAGGAGTGGAGGCTGATAAGAGATGGTTGTGAAAGGGAAGAATTTTAAGTTTTTTTTTTTTTGTATCGTGGCTTTAATTTGAATTATCTCTACAAAAAAAGAAAAGTCCAACAGGGATGTGTTACCTAGACAGAAATCCACCTGCAATCACTGAAGATGGGAAGATAAACTAGAACTTACGAGAAAATGGGGAAGGAAGATGTAAAAGCATGATAATGCAATGTAAAAAGGTGAGGGTCTATGCCGCAACATCTGCAGGTCTGATAACATGCTACGGAGCTGTTAGCTTTCTAGGACCTTTCTAGGCTTTGTGCCTGCTACACAGACTTCTCAGTGTGGAGAAAGTACAACCAGAGGCTAGTATAGGATGCTGTGCCTGCCCTCAGGGGCAGAGCTAGGGTGAGTGCATTTTTGTGGGGAAGCTTGGTAGATGACTGGGTTTGAGAGGGCACACATGCAAAATGAGAATAATAGTCTATCATGTAGATGTTGATTTGCTAACAGTAGGTCTTCAATGAAGAGGTAAGCGTGGAGGTGGGAAGTACAGTCATGAACCACATAAAGGCATCTTAGTTAAGGACAGCCCACATATATACCACTGGTCCCATGACACTATAATGGAGCTGAAAAATTTCTTCCTATGGCCTAGTGACGTTGGAACCCTCCTGTCGCTGTAGCGCAATGCCTTACCCACCTGTTTGTGGTGATGCTGGTGAAAACAAACCTACTGTGCTGCCAGTCCTATAGAAAGTCTAGCATACAATTACGTGCCGCACATAATACGTAATAATAAAAATTATTAATTATGTTACTGGTTTATATATTTGCTGTACTTTTAATTATTATTTTAGACCATACTTCTTCTGCTTGTACAAAAAATAGTTAATCGTAGAAAGGCCCAGGCAGGCCCTTCAGGAGAGATGCAGAAGGCATTGTTATCAGAGGAGATGCCAGCTCCACGTGTATTACTGCGGGTGAAGACCTTCTGATGGGACATCATGTGGAGGTGGAAGACAGTGATATTCATGATCCTGATCCCCGAGGAGGCCTAGAGTAATGTGTGTGTTTGTGTCTTTATCTGTAACAAAAAAATTTTAAAATAAATAAATAATAATTTAAAAAATATAAAAAAGCATATAGCATAAAGATATAAAAGAAAAATATTTTGTATAGCTGTGTGTTTGTCAAAAAGTTAAAATAATTTTAAAAGCTTACAGATGTACATAGTCACAGTAAGTCAAGATGAATTTGTTATTAAAGAAATAAAAATGTATTTGCATAACATTAACGTAGTCTAAGTGACGAGTGTTCATAAAGTCTACAGTACTGTACAGTGATGTCCAGGCCTTGCCATTCTCTCACCATTCACCTACCAAAAACAACTTCCAATCCTGAAAGCTCCATTCATGTTAAGCGATGCATACTGGTGTGCCATTTTTTAAATCTTGTATGCTATATTCTGCCTGTACCTTTTCTGTGTTTAAATATATTTGGATACACAAATACCGACCATCGTGTGACAGTTCCCTACAGTATGCAGTTAACGTGCTGTACAGGTGAGTGGCCTCAGAGCAAATAGGCTATCCATATAGCCACGTGTGCCATAGGGTCTGCCCTCTGGGTGTGTGGAAGCACACTCTCTGATGTTTGCACAAGAATGCAGTCACTTAATGATGCATTTATCAGAATGTTTCTCATCTTTGAGGCATGAAAACACGACTCCTTGTGTAGGTAGTTTCAGTGTCTGCTGTAGAGAAAATAAAATAGTAAATATGAAAATAGGGGAAAATCTAAGGAGAGGGCCCATTAAAAGGACAAAGGCTGAGTAAATTATAAAAGATTCAATGACACATTCAATGGCTCCAGCATCCCCAGGAGAAGCAGCTGCAATGGAGGAAAGCATTGACCAGTGTTGACAGGAACAGACAGCCTGCAAGTCATTGAGGTTATTTCTAGTTTTCACCCCCTGAACAGATTTGGCTGGGATGTCAGGTGAGAGATGTAAGATTTGGCCATCCAGCTGTTATTCACTTTAACATTCAGCAAAACAACCTGGTCTTCTGCGTTACTTTAAAAACCTGAGAAACAAATGAATACTCCTTTATATCTGATGCCAAAGGAAACCTGATTAATTAGAAAGAAACAGTTTAAGCTCAAATTAACTTCTGAAATACAACATTGTCTTTGCCTTTCAAAATAATGCCAAATGCAACAATGTCAAGGAGACCAGAAATAATGGAATGGGAAGCAAGTTTGTGAGAAGGCTGTTTTGATATTTGAGAATATTGCTTCTTATTATGAGTATTTATATGACTTTCTTTCTTCAAACAATTATAAATCCTGACCTCCATCTAAAAGTGTACCACAAAACATTCTAATTATTCTTTGATATTTTCAAAGAACTCAAAGAGGTTAGACGTGATTTGTGGTTCTGTGAAAATTGCCTTGCGTTTTACGTTGCTTTTGTTTGAGAATGATACCTGTGATAATTCCAACATTAACAGAAAAAGAAAGTTGTCTTGATTGTCTTGATATATATACTGCTATACGGCTTACGTTATCTCTCACCTCTTGGTTTTCCACGATTTCAATGTCTTCTTACTTCCAATACGTAAGAGTGCACAAAAAGAATGGCTCAGTAAATTTAGTCTTGTGGATGAGCAGGATACATTTACCTGCACTCTACAATGAAGCACGGGTAATTGTCAAATCCTAGCCTACCATTCAATCCTCAACCTACCAGTGGAAAGATGACTTCAGCCAGTCCCCAGTAGTTGTATCACGGTGATCCTGCAGCTCAAATACCAGCTGCTGGCTCTGGGAAGCTTGGGTTGGCTAACGTTGCGCCGTTAGCATAAAATTTCACATTGGACTTACACTTGAGAGGATGCTTTCTCTGTGGAATGAGTCATTCGAAAGATTTTCAATACTGTATCTGCAGGAATTCTGAATGGGAGTTATTACCACTGACTCCTGTCCCAGTTCATTGAAGTTGCCCCAGGAGGCGGTAGCTTCCCCGCACTTTTAGTCTGTGCTGGCTTGGGTGCATGCTGGAAAGGCAGTCAGAGAAGGAGAAGAGCAGAAAACCCCACCTCTCTCCCCACCCACTGCCAAGTAGAGATATGGCTGCTTGTTTGTTATTTTCATCCCTTATTCCTTCCTTTCTCCATTGTTAAGCACAATTAGTGGCATAAAAGAGGTTTTTAATACCCATTTTTAGACTGCATTCTAGCCTGGGCAATAGAACAAGAATCCCGTTCTCTCTCCCTCTTTCTCTTCCTCTTTCTTTCTCTCTTACATTCTTTATCTTTCTTTCTTTAAAAAAAAAAAGAAGTCAAAGAGGAGTTGAAGGGAGGCTAGATGTTGTGTAAGATGCAAGAATGGGGCTGGGGAGAGGCCAGGCTGGCCTTGGAGCGTTGGGCAGATGGGAAGACACACTGTTGAGGGGGGTCATCTTGGGTGCTATTTACCTGATGGGGTCTCTTAGGAGAGACAGTGACTAGAGCTGTTAGGTCTGATGGCTGATATCTGGGCTGGATCGTGGGAAGTGAGAAATAATAGGATGATGGCAACTTTATATCCTGCAGGGAAGTGTAAATACTGGATAGAAAAGGAACTCACCTCAAAGGGAGCAAGAGGGTGCATGAGGTTGATCTTGGATACAGATTGGTGGTCAGCGAGGAACAACAGACTGAGCCAAGTTCAAGGCAGGGTCTTTCGTACCAGGGTCTTCTGGTATGAGCCCAGGGAATCGTGTGAAGTTCCAAGGGAGATGGGGACTGTGGAGACCTGAAAGATGGAATCAAGGTAAAGAGCAGAGCCACTAGAGATGCCACTGGGTACCATAAGTGTCTGGAATTTAACACATGTGAGAAGAGGGTACTTTTCCTACATTAGAGCCTTGTATGCAGTGACTGTTGGAGTGAAAGGGGTGACTGCTCCTAACAGTCATCTTAAAATGGCATATTCACCATGGTAAGACAGTCCAAATTCCTTGTAAGATTCAGCACATGTGTGCCAGTCTCTACTTAGTTCTGAACCAGTTCCCTGACCTGTATTTATACCTGGTTCCACATTGCTCTTAACCTTGTTGGCGTCTGACCTTTATGAGGTTCTTGTTTGTCCAGCCTGCCTCACTTGTCTGTCTTAACACTGCACCCCACGTTCTTGGCTCTGATCCCAGGCCCTTGACAGTGACTCTGGTTGTCTACTCTACTGGGCCTCTAGTTACCTCTACCAAACCTGTTTGCCAATACACCCCAATCTCACCACACCCTTTCCTTGGGCTTTCTTCTTCGTTTCTTCCCAGCAGACTTCCCCAGCCCTATCAGTGAAAACCAGAGATGGATTAGTGTCCTCATGTCAACACAGAGAATGTCATGTCAGCCCATAACCTGTTCTTTGAGCATTAAATCTCTCATGAAGCTTCTGCTGAAGGAGAAGGCATGACTGGCCATGCTTATATCCTATGCCCTGTCCTTCTGGCCACCTACTGAAATATGGATGGGCACCTGCCTCAAAGGCAGACCATGCATAGGAGGAGAGTTGGGAAACCAGACTGTCCTTGTGAGGAACTTAAAGGATAAAGTGAAACACTGGTGAATGGTGACTAAGCAGAGAAAACTAGAGGGCAGAGATCATTGGGAGATTCTAACACGCTCATGTAGTAGACGCCCATGGCTGTGTCAGTCCCTGTTGCTGTTCTGTGAAGTCCTACTATGTTTTGTTTCTATGCGGTGCTCAGGTACCCCTTTACTGCCACTCCAGTTTTCATTTTGTTTTCTTTTATCTAGTCCGGGTATTATCATTGCAGTCAAAGAGCCCTGACTGGTTATGGGAATGTGGAATGGAGTGGAGGGCTATCAGTCTGGGGCAGAAGGAAAGGTCTGGAGCATCAGAAATGAAGTTTCATGGAAATTGGAGTTGCATGGGGTGAGTTTTGGCAGAGGGCAGGTGTCAAGAATAGGTGACGATGAGGACTCTTGTGGTCTTTTGGACCATGACAGCCACCATCAGGAATACCTTGATTAGAGAAGACGGACTGGGATGGGACTTCCAGGCAGGGGATTGAATCATTTCTGGGACCGCTTTTCTTGAATAGCTCCTCAAACTAGCATGGCCTGAGTACAAGCTCAATAAATATTTGTATTTACTGTGCCAGGCACTGGGATAAGAATCTTATGTGCATTAATTTATTTAATTCTTATAGTCTTTTGAAGTGTGTCTTACTATAATTTCCATTTTACAAATGATGAAACTGAAGTTTATGGAGGATAAGCTAGCTACCTGCTTCAAATCACACAGCAAATGTGGCAGAGCTGGGATCTGAAAGCAGGTCTAAATGTGCCAAAGCTCATGCTTTTTTAACATTACTTTATGCTTCTTTTACACATGGATCACAGTGTACTTTGTTTTAAGCCCAGTGACTCTCCTGCTTTCAGATGACTGCGTTAAAAAGTCACATAGTTTCCCATGCCCTGCTCCTCTTTCTACAGCCAGGTCATGCTGGATCCTGGAGGTGCCTGTTGACTGCTCTCAACAAGTGCTGCCAAGAGGCATTACCAAAATGTGAAATGATTTTCATTTGGAGAAGAAAAAACATGAGTAATAAGAAGGAGACTCCAAAAGCAACAAGCACTGGACTATTTTTTTTCTTCAAGAAATGTTAAACTTGAAAGGGCAAGGCTCTTAAATGGCTTGTTTGAAGATCAGACTATTTTTCAAACTTTCAAACTTTAAAAGGTGAGAATAGCATTTGCATGTGAGGTTCCACACAGTCCCTATCACCCTTGGAAGACTGAATGATAGAAACTTCATTGTAAGGAGGACCAAGATGCATTTACTTTTTTTTCTTTTCTTTTTCTCTCTTTTCCCCCTTTTTTTTTTTTTTGAGATAGAGTTTCGCTCTTGTTGCCAAGGCTGGAGTGCAATGGCACAATCTCGGCTCACTGCAACATCTGCCTCCTGGGTTCAAGCAATTCTTCTGTTTTAGCCTCCCGAGTAGCACCCACCACCATGTCCAGCTAATTTTTTGTATTTTTAGTAGAGACAGGGTTTCACTATGTTGGCCAGACTGGTCTCAAACTTCTGACCTCAGATGATCCACCCACCTCAGCCTCCCAAAGTATTGGGATTACAGGCATGAGCCACCACGCCCAACTCTAAGATGCATTTTCTTGGTTCCAGTGACACTTTAGTTTCTCCAGTAACCAGTTTCAAATTTCTCAAGGGAGGCAGGACATTTTACTGAAAATTTAATTTTAGTTCACTGTAATTTCAAAAGATGTGCTTATCCTCTCAGGTAGCCTGGGTTCATCAGATCTACTTGCTTCCAGAGGAAAGTTGGCATATAGCCTTAATTTTTCTGGGCCTCAGTTGTTCCTTCTGCCAAATGAAGACAATTATACTCACACTGCTTAGGAGGGGAAGTAAGATAAGAAATATAAAGGCTCTTTAAATTGTAAAGGGCTCTTTAAATGTAGGGAATTATTATCTCACATTCTTCTAGGCCATGTTACTTATTAAGGAGGTGTTTTTGGCATGCAGATATGACAGCAAAGGAGAGTCATTCATTTATTTAGTTAAGCAATATCCTAGTTACCTACTTTATATTGCTTATTATTGTATTTAAAGAGCCTAGCATAGTGACTAAGACCAATGCAATGCCTGTTCTTACTGGGCTGAAGTTTGACAGGAGACACAATCTACTGTGTTGGAGAAGCACATAATAATGATATATCCTGACATAATTGGAGATATGTCGGAGTACTCAGAAGTGTCTTCTCATCCAGATTTGGGGAATAGGAACTACTTAGTATTCTGGCATTCTTATGGGCTGAATTGCATTCTCCCAAAATTTCTATGTTGACATTCTAACTCCCAGGACCTCAGAATGGGACTATATTTGGAGATGGGGTCTTCCAAGAGGTAATTAAGCTAAGAGGAGGTCATTAGGGTAGGCCTGATCTAATATATTTGATGACTGTATAAGGAAAATTTAGACATGGACACTCATAGATGGAAGACTACATAAAGACACAGGGGGAAGACAACCATCTTCTCCCTGTGAGAGAGCCAATGAGAGTTGTTTTTAGAAAAAACAACCCCACCAACACCTTGCTCTTGGATTTTCAGACTCCAGAAGTGTGAGAAAATAAACTTGTGTGTGTAAGCTGCCCAGTCTTTGGCCCTTTGTTATGGTAGCTCAAGCAGATGAATGCAAGTGTTAAGTAGACACTCAACAAATATTTGTTGAATGAATGAAAATGATACTTATATAAGAACTGATTCATGACAGTATTAGCCAGGCTTAGAGTGTGTGCAAGAAGGAGGGGATGGCTAGAGTATTCTAGGCAAAGGGACCAGGACCTAGAAGGCATGGAGGTTCGTGAGCATGAAATATGCTCAGGATAACTACAGCATTGAGGATATGGTAAGATAGCAAGAGATGAAGGTGGAGGGGTAAGTGAGGGGCCAGGTCAAGCTGGACCATGGATGCCAGGCGAAGAACTGAATAGAAGCATCCAGAGGCTCCAAATCCCCCAAATATAGAGCAGTTACATCACTTACGTCTAGGTTGTGATATATTATTAGCCTAACCACCACAGGCTAGGCACATGACTTATTTCATTTAAGCTTTATGAGAAACCTATGGAGTTCTATTATTGTCTCCACTGAGTCATTTTCATAAGGACAAATGACTAGGAGGTAACACAGCAGGAATCAGACTTACACACTTAGTTTAGGGTGCAAACTTTCCAATACAATCTCTGAGTTTAGCCATGAAACTTCTTTAGGATGGGCTCAGCTCTGGCCAGTGCACCCCTTACTGGGAAGCCTGGGTCCTCTGAGTTTGGGTTAGGAAGTTGTCAAGAGTGAAGGCATTCTATTTGCAGCATGGAATGTATCTGTGTGTGTGTGTATGCAGTATGTGTGTGTATGTGTATGAGTATGTACATGTGAATGTGTATGTGTGTGCATGTGTGAGTGTGTATGTAAATTTGTGTATGTGTTAAGAGTGTGCGTGTGAGTGTGCACACATATGCACTCATGGCTGAATTGCATGAGAAGAGTCTTCCATGGACAGCAGCATTAGAAATCAATCTCTTCCTGTTGGGATGCCATGATTGCTATCAGAGAGAAGGGAAGATGTCACGGCTTGGGCAAAATCAGCAGCAACATTACTGAAAAGTCTGCGGTAATCTAGGGCAAGAGAATATTGCCAGAACGTCAGGAGGAGCATCTTTCCTCACCTCTCACCTTTCCATATGGAGGGCCTCCAGCAAGACCACTTCTCCTGGTCTCTCTGCCAAGGAAGAGGAGTGCCTGTCTGATGGTGGTTGTGGGAGACAGTCTGTCAGCCATCAGGAGTGTGTGTCCTGGTCTGCTTGCAGCCATGCCTAGGCAGTCTGAGTCTCCCTTCTGGGAGTCCCTTACGCCCACCATCCCCCATGTCAAGTGAGTAAGTTTAATTCCAGGCTGAAGTGGCTTGTTGACTAATCCTTTTGGCTCTATCTAAAGCCATGTTCTTTTATCAGCATAAAAGATGGTGGTTGTTTTATTTTTTTAATCTATATCTGCCTGGCTCCTATGTCTATCTTAGTTGGCTTTGAATGTACAAGAAGAAAGGCACATGATTTGCTGATCCCCTAAAGCCAAAATGTATTGGATTTATAATAAAGAGATACTTAATGTGTGGATGCGGGGTGCCCAAGCAATGGAAGGCAGAGATGTTCTAGATAATTCCCCAACTTATACAGTTCCTGCCATACTCTGCATTATGTCCAGAGGTTCTGGGTCTACTCAAAATGAGAGTGGGGGTTTTTGAGAAACTCCTTGTATAAGCCACCTGCAGATTTATTTTTAAGTATTTACCCTGTTAAATATTTTTGATACCTTTGTATTAAAAATGCTGATAAGAGAGTTGGTTGACACACTCACTGTTTTGTAAGACAGGTATGTGTATGTGTGCTGGGGGAAGGAAGATGTTAGAAGGGAGGGGGCATCTATTATCTATTGTCATTGTAATGATGTGTATCAAACAACCACAAAACTTTAATGCCTACAGCAATAAACACTTATTTGTCAGGAGTTAGCTGGGATCATTTAGGCAGCTCTGTTGATCTTGTGTGGGCCTGCTCACACATCGGGGGTTGGCTGTTGGCTGATCTAGCATGGCCTCAGCTGGAGTCACTGGGGTTCCTGTGCCTTGCTCTGTGTCTCTCATTCCTTAGACAACTAGTCCGAACATGGTCTTATGAAAATGGCAGAGGTGCAAGTGAGCCAGATGGAACATATAGGGCCTCTTGTGGTTTAGGCTCAAACTGGAACACCATTACTTCCACTTCATCATATTAGCTAAAGTGAGTCACATGGGATGGGGGAATGTACTCTGCTTTCATGTTTTTATGCCTTCATGAAACTCTGAAGTCTAAAATAACTGGGAGGAGTCAAGAAGGAGGGACCTATTCATGCAATCAAGCTATCATAGCAGGGAAGTGAAGTGCTGTTGAAAATGACATGCTTCCATGGGTGAGCTAGGCAACCCACCTGCAGGCTGACCTGAATGGAAAGATACTTACAAACCCCTGTCAGGACTGCTATCAGCCAGGAGACATACTTTGGCACTGCCAGTTGTGTTTGGCTGGTGTCTGTTGTGATTTGTGAATGCCTGTGCTATTCTGGTTGTTAAACCTTTTGAATGTCAACCCTGCCAATATCCATCCACTCACCTAACCTTACAGTCTTTAATTCTCAAAGATTTCTAATACCCATGCTCTCCTGTTTACAGATTCAGGGCCATCTCTTTTCTAGCATGGTTTCCTGCAGTTGCCTTCTAATACCTCTCCCTTTCTATGGCCATAGTTGTCTTTCCAAAATGATCCTTCCACTTAAAATTTTCCCTGGATGTCTTGTCCTTTACTTGTGTATTACCTGCCCTCATCTTCAGCCTCATCTCCAGTGACTGAGGTCATCACAGCAAAACACTGGGCCATTTGTGTTCAGAAACTCTGCTCAACCTTCCTTTTTCATCTCACTCCTGCACATCCTTCAAGATGTGGCTTTGGCATTCCTTCCTCCAGGAAGTCTACCCTCCCTTTTCACCAGCCAGGTGGACTGAGGCTTGCCCCTCTGTGATTCTGGCTACTCATGCTTCCCTTTCTTTTAGCCCCTGCTATGCTGCCCAATGATTGCCTCTGAATTCGTGCCTCCTGCTGGAGACTGGAGCTTCTCCAGGACAGGGATTCAGTCTTATTTGGGTCCATTTCCACAGCGCTCTTGATGGGGCCCGGCACACTACAGGTACTCTCCAAATGGTTTTGTTTGAATGAAAATAGGTATTCACGCAATTCACAGTATAGTGACTGTAAAGTACAAAATAGTCCTGCATTCCTTTTCCTCTCGCCTCAACCCTAATTTTCTCTGTCTCTGATGCCTCACAAACAAACACATATTCAAAGGGTTCATATAGGGTGTTAAGTAAAGTAACTGAAAGCTTCTGCTTTGATTTTTTTTTTTTTTAAATTTCAGGAAGCTACTTGAACAGAGGGTAATTATCACTGTTAATAGCAATAATTTCCCCATAATCTGGTTACATGTCCTATTTCATTTTAATGATCAGAGCAGCTGTCTTTAAGCAAGTCTGCACAGGGATCTGGGGGCAGAGCTTCCTGAGACATGTTCTCTTTGGTCCAATTACTCTACTTCTGGAGCATGTCTGAGAAGAAGAAGCATGTCTGGGGGCAGGATGGGGCAGTTTATCTCCCTCTGAGTCTTGAGCACGCAGAACTTCCTGGTGCTCTTCAATAGCAACTCCACTGTGCCACAGGAGGAGAGGCCGCTCGGGTTTCTGATCTCATCATCTCCCTTTCTCTTACACCCTCCAGCAAGAGCTCTCTGGGAGCAGAGCTGCAGATCCAAGCCAGCGGATTTCCTTTCCTCTAAATTGGCAGATGATAACATGGAAAACCAACAACCATATCGATGCCTTACAGCTTTTCAGGTCTTTTTCTCACCTAAAAGTTGCTTTATGGGAGGAAATGGGGCTGCTTCAGATGGTTTCACTTTAAAACAAAACACAAGACTCTATGCTTTGAGCATTTGCTAAACATTTATTAAATGTCTGTATTGTAGCTGCCGGCTCGCTGGTGTCACAGCATCTGCGCATGCTCCCTGTGATTTCCTGGTCTGCAGTGCATTGCTGTTCCTAGCACCAGCTCTCAAGCCAATCAGACCTGGATTACAGTCCCTTCTCAGCTACCCACTCTGCTTCATGACCTCCGAGAGAAAGGCCCTATATGTTTTTCATCTCTGAGTTTTAGTTCCTTATTTGTAAAATGTGGGTCAAAATATCTACCTTGCATGGTTGACCTGAGGATTAGACAAGGCAATTTAAGGCATACAGGTAGTAAATGACTGCTTCTGATCCCCATTTTACTAGTGTTCTTGGTGGGAGAGTCTACAGAGCTGATTAAATGCACCTGGGCTGAAAATGCAAATTTCAGAAATCCGACAGGGGCAGGAATAACAGCCATTGATGAACAATGGATTTCAACTAAACTACATCATTCCCAAATCACAAAGGCACAAAGATGACCTGTTGGTCAATGGTTAAACTCATGTTGGGGAGAAAGATACCTTTGGCATTTTCCCTCTAGCGACTTGCACCTAGCTGACAGCTGTTTTCAATATGTTGATGATTTAGGAAAGCAGTCAAAAATAATACTTTGGAAATTTTAGTCCCACAGCTATGAAAAGGCCTGCAGGAAGAGAGAGGTTGTCTTTAATTAAGTCATTTCATTCAGTCCATGGTGGGTTTTATTTTATGTTTAAATGAAATAAACCTTTAAGAAAAATTATTGTTTTACACACACATTTTTATACACACTTCCTGGCTTAAAAAGGGCTGGTTCCGTAATTGAAGTAAATGTAAAATATATAAAACACATGGAAACATATTCTGGCACTGCTCACGATGAGTTCTTTTCAAGACAAAATGTATTTCCAGGAAATATCACAAGATTTCCAAGCCATATGAGGTGGTTTGGGTAGGATACAGGGACCATCTTCTTTCCTTTATACAATATTGTTAATGTTCTAGACTACAAATAGAAAAAAAATCCTTATTTGTATAGTCATTCTCTTCAAATTTTTTTTTGTCTCATTGTATGACTATGAGGAATAAAAGAAGAAAAGCAGCTTTGGAATCATAATTGAAAGTAATGACTGTTGAGTCGATAGACGGTAAGAATGATAATCATTTCCACCCTCCCTACAGGTTCTAAACCAATTGAGAAATAGACACAGAGACAGAAGGCTGGTAAATGTTTTGGCTTAGTTGCATTAGATGGTAGCATTGCATTAGATGGCAGGACTTGCACCTGAGCCCCAATAGGCTTTCTATTAATTTTCTCAAATCCAGGACTTTGGATGACACATCCAAGGGAGAGTATGAATCTATGCAATGGGAAAATGCTTGTGCATTCTGCTGCAAGAAAAATTGTTGCCCCTCAATTATCTAGTTCCAGTGGTAAGGACCACAGGTCAAGGCTCTCAACTCTACCTGGTCTAGAAATGTGGACCCATGAAAGTCAGATTTGATTACTTCTCCAATAGGAAGAATTGAGTACAGTGTAGGGAAGATGGGTTAGAAGTTGACTCTAAGGCAGGCAGTCTCCTTAGGAAATACATACAAAGAAAAAAGGAGATATAACATTGGTTACTTTATTTCCTTTGACCATTCTTTTCCCCATATTATAGATGAGGTACTTGTGTTTTTCTGACACCAATTCTACAACATCAGCAGGGTATTCTACAAGTCAATCATATTCCAACACACTACCTGAAGTTAGCATCAGACTCCACAAGCTTAAAAACTCAGTCCCCAAAACCTGCCCTTACTTCAGAAGCCAGTCACAAATCCAGGGTCCCCCAGGCTACCTGCACCTTGGTTCAACTTGGCTGCAGATTCAGGGATTCCCACACCCTACATACTCAGGTATGATAATTCACTTGAACAACTCATAGAACTTAGGAAAGTGCTGTACTTAACAATTACCATTTTATTATAAAGGATACAAGTCAAGAGCAGCCAACTGGAAGAGAGGCATAGGGCAAAGTAAGGGGTGACACAGAGCTTCTATAACTTCTTCAGGCATACCATGCTCCCAGCACATGTGTGTGCTCACCAACCCAGAAGTGCCCCAAACCCAGCTGTTGCAGAGTTTTTACTGAGTCTTCATTATGTTGGCATGATTGATTAAATAATGAGCCCTTGGTGATTGAACTCAATCAGGCTTCTCCCTTCTCCAGAGGTCAGAGGCTGGAGCTGAAGTTCCAACTCTCTAATTGCACATGTATCCAGCCCCTCCCTGGAAACTATCTAAGAGCCCACCTTGAGTCACCTTTTTGGCATTAAGTCAGGTATGGTAAAAAGGGGCTTGTGATGAATATCAAAAGACAGTTCCATCACTTAAGAGATTTCAAGGGCTTTGAAAAGCTCTGTGCCAGAAACTGGGAACAAAAATTTTATTATACCTTGGTACCCAATTGAAGTACCTAGGTAGCTCTGTAGACTCTTTTGAAGATTAACTGGGTTAAAGTATATACTAAGCGTTTATGAACATTAAGCATCTTTTCCTAACTCACTGGTTAAATTGATGACATCAGACCTGTTCAGGGGGTTCCCTAACTTTTCATCAATAAAGACCTCATTTAACATAATCCAAAAATGGAGTTTATGCTTTGAAAGATTTTGCTTCTTAATCTGATAAATTAAAAATGGAGAGGCTGGGCGTGGTGACTCATGCCTATAATCCCAGCACTTTGGGAGGCTGAGGTAGGTGGATCACTTGAGGTAGGAAGTTCAAGACCAGCTTGGTTAACATGGTGAAACCCCATCTCTACTTAAAATACAAAAATTAGCTGGGCATGATGATGCATATCTGTAATCCCAGCTACTCAAGAGGCTGAGGCAGGAGCATCGCTTGAACCTGGGAGGTGAAGGTTGCAGTGAGCTGAGATCTTACTATTGCACTCCAGCCTGGGCGACAGAGTGAGACTCCACTTCAAAAATAAATAAAACTGAAAATGGAAAAACCCCCAATTTGATAGATTTCCAATTAAAATTGAAGAAAAGTCTTACCTGTGCTTTCATAGGTCTTTGCATTGTTTATCAAAAATTGTTCAGAGCAGAACAAAGTACATGGCTGTATTAGTATTAAAAGTTTCTAGGTTTGCAATTAGGGGCAATTTGGAAATACAGAAAATACATATTTTTATACATAAAAATAGAAAATAATGAATGCATGACCATTTGGAAAACTTGGAAATCAGAGAAATAACTTATAACTATGCAAAAACAAATGAACTAAAATGGTTAATATATTGATAGAATGCTCAGGACCTGGTTAAGATCATCTTTAAGGTTCTAACATTTATTATTCACTTATTTAAAAAATATTTAGTGAGCACTTCTTCTGAGTCAGATATCGTTCTAGGCACTAGAAATAGGGAAGCAAAAGACACTTGAAGTTCCTGCCTTCATGGAGATTATGTTTTGTGGCTCAAAATGATCATTTTAGATTGGTAATTATGACAAGCCTGCATATATTACATATTATGATATGTACAGTAACTGCCATGTATAATGGGACTGTATAAATGTTTTACATAGATGGCTTTAGTTATTCTTCAGAGCAACCTCCTGAGATTGGTGCTGTTATTATAAAATCTGAGACTCAGAGGGGTTCAGTTACTTGACCAAAGTCACATAGTTACTAAGTGGCAGAAATGCAATTAGTCCTCAAGTCTGGCTGATCCAGGCTTTTAACCCCCACTTCTGAGGTAGGATTTTCTACTTCTACTTCTTGTATTTATTCCTTTTAAAGAGAAGGGCTTTGAAGTATAGAATTCTCTCTCTGTCATGTACATGTAAAATCAATTTTAAAATTAGCAAGTAAAATAATGATTGCTGAATTTGGTCAGCTTGTCGGAAAATCGGATGTTTCTGGCATTCTCTATTGGCAAGGCATCAAAAAGCTTCTGTCTTAATGCAAGGTTATCCTTGATTCACTGGAGCAAGCCATTTAAGGAGGGAGTAGCAGCAAATTTCAGCTCCAAAACTATGGGCAGGGATGATAAAGGAGAAACTTGGAATATCCAGGTTTGGGCAAAAGAAACCCTGAAAAAATGGAAGGGAGGAAAACCCCTTGTTTGAGGTTGGGTTGGGATTTTTGCCTTCTGCCTTTAGGCAAAAAAGAATTAAAAATAAAGGAAATAGCTCTTGGAAGGGGCTGGGGTGGGAGATAAAAAATGAAACTCACCTGGGTGGTTTTTTATGACAGACCTCCAAACCAAATTGCACTGAGGGGCACCCTGAATGTTTCAACCGATGGCCTCTGAGTCTGGGGCAACCATCGCCCTTGGCTACACTTAACTTAAAAAACACCAGCAAAGGTTTCTTCTTTCATGTAGATTTACATTAGGTTTGAGCTTTAAGACAAGATGAGAAATGGTTGGGGTGGGTGGAAGAGGGAGTTGGGGGATGTGGGTGGGTATATTTTCATTCTGCCACTCTCTTTGAACTCCGTGCCACAAGCTTCATGAGTTCCTCCCCTCAGGGCAATGGAAATAAAATTACCTGCCCAAGGAATTTTAGAGTGAAAAACGAACTTACACCCTCAATGCCAAGATTTGTCTGACACAAACAGTTATTGGGGAAGAGAGAAGCAATTCCACAGACAGGAGCTAGAATGGAATAGGTAAAAGGGAATCTGTATTTGAGAGTTAAGAAATCTGGGTCCAAGTTCTGAGCAGGTCACTTCTGGTTTTGGGGCCTCCATTTTTCCATATTCAAAACAAAAGTATGAAAGATCAGGATCTGAGATTGTCTTTTCAGTGCTCCTTAGGTTATGATTTTAGGATTTCTCTAGTGAGAAGCTGGATAATTCCAAATCCTGGCAAAGGCAAGGAGACTTTTCTGGTTCTTGGGGGAGAAGACGTGGGCTTTAGGGACAGCTTTTGGCAGAGGTACAAATGGAGTTCTAATTTCATGTTAGCCTGGGCACAAGGCTGGGCTGGAGCAGGAACCCCCGAGCAGAGGCCCTATGTCATAGACAGGTGCAGACCCACCTGGGTACAAGTTGGGTCCTGCTCCTTGATAAGAGCTTTCCAAAGGAGAGTTGGGTCTTCATCTTTCTAATTTTTAGCATGTTATTTTCTTTAAAGTTAGAAAAAATAATTGCCTTGATCTGTCTTTTCCAGCCTCCTTCACAATATATTAAAAATAAAGGAGACCAGTGTATAATCTTGATTTTTATTTCCCCTCCCTTCCCTTCTCCCTCCTCTTCCCTCCAACACCACTCCTCTTCTCCATACCACAAAAAGTGGTGATTTGATTTTTAATATGAGGCCATCTTTGATAATCTACAGTTTAGAGCAAGTTACAGCTCATCCAGGGAGGCTTGCTGTCCAGCTAAGATTCCTTAGAGGGCCATTGGCTCAGCTGACAGAGGCCAGAGCCAAGGTCTGTAAATTTTGAATCCAGGGCCTTTCCTTGATAGCAACATTTCTCAGACATTTTTTTTTCTTAAAGAAACAGGGTTTTGTTTTGTTGTCCAGCCTGGAGTGCTGTAACCTGCAGTCTTGAAGTCCTGGCTAACGCCATCCTCCTGCCCCAGCCTCCAAAATCAAAACTATTTTGGAAACTGTTCAGTCTCTCATGGGCCAACACTTCCATAAAATTCAATAAAAATAAATTGTTGATGAAATAAAGTGGAAAAAAAAGACAAACTATAGTTCCAAATTTTTTATTATTAGCTTCAATAGTCATAAAATGCTACTCTGTCAAATTGTTTTAAAAGTTCTAAATGCTCTTCTCGGTTTAGGGGCTTGGCCCTGGTGAATGGAACATGCTTGAAGCAACACTGGTGTGTAGGTCTTTCTTTACCTTTTCTCCTCTGACCATGTACTCCAGGAAAGGCAGCCTGGATTGGAATGTGCCGCACAGAATTTGCAGTTACTCAGACCTGGGGGTGAACAATTACTCCACTAGAGGTTGTTGGTGGGATCCTGCACAAGGCACCTTATGTCTTCAGTGTTCAGCTTCATCAATTCTGAAGTGGGGAGAATAACATTGACCTTTGAGAATTGCTTTGAGGAGTAAATGCGGTTAAAATGTCTAAGGCACCGGAGGATCCAAGATGGCTGTATAGGAACAGCTCCAGAGTGCAGTTCAGCAAGAACAATGCAAAGGGTGAGTGCCCACCGCATTTCCAAACAAATATTCACTGCCCACAGACCAGGAGATTCCCGGGCTGAAAAGTGGCAGTTTTCAGCACGGCGGTTTCAGTGGATGCCGGATTGGCCTACAGAAACTCACAGAAATCTGGGTGGCTGTTTCAATTGGCTCTTGGAATGCCTGGGAGACAGAGCCGCCCATTCAGCTGAAAGGAAGGGGGCTGAGACACGGAGCCAGGTGATCTGGCTCGGGGGGTACCACCCCTACAAAACAAGCAATCTGAAACGCTCTGGATTGAGAGTTTCACAGCAAGCGCAGCTGGATCCAGGATGGTCCAGCTCAGTGGGGGGAAGGGCAACCACCACTACCAAGGCAGTTCGCCACTACTAAGGCAGTTCGCCACTACTGAGCCAGTTCACACAGCAGTTGGGCAGAGCCTGCGGCAGCTCAGCAACACCTCTGCTGGCAGACTGTGACTAGACTACTCCGTGTGGGGCAGGGCATCTATGAAAAAAGGCAGCAGCATGACAGGAACTTATAAATAAAGCCAACCTTCCTAGGGCAGAGCACCTGGGAAAAGAAGCAGTTATGAGTTCCACTGCAGCAGACTTAAAGGTACCTGCGCAGCAGCTCTGCATGGAAGAACAGAGCTCCCAGCACAGCACTTGAACTCCTATAAGGGACAGACTGTCTCCTCAAGCAGCTCCCCAACCCCCATATACCCAAAGGGACACCTCATAAAGGAGAGCTCAGGCTGACATCTGGCAGGTACCCTTCTGGGACAAAAATAACAGAAGAAGAAACCGGCAGCAACCCTTACTGTTTTGCAGCCCCTGTTGGTGATCCCCAGGCAAGCAGGATCTGGAGTGGACTTCCAGCAGCCCTGCATCAGAGGGGCCTGACTGTTAGAAGGAAAACTAAGAAACAGAAAGAAATAACTTCATCATCAACAAAAAGGATGTCCACTCAGAGACTCCATCTGAGAGTCACCAACTACAAAGAGGACAGGTAGATAAAGCCACTAAGATGGGAAGAAACCAGCGCAAAAAGGATGAAAACACCAAAAACCAGAATGTCTCTCCTCTTCCAAAGAATCACAACTCCTCACCAGCTAGGGATCAAAGGTGGATAGAGAATGAATCTGATGAATTGACAGAAACGGGCTTCAGAAGGTGGGTAATAAAACTTCTCAGTGCTAAAAGAACATGTGCTAACCCAATGCAAAGAAACTAAGAACCTAGAAAAAAGGTTAGATGAGATGGTAACAAGAACGAACAGCTTAGAGAAGAATATAAACAACCTGATGGAGCTGAAAAACACAGCATGGGAACTTCGCAAAGCATACCAAGTTTCAATAGCTGAATCGACCAAGCAGAAGAAAGGATATCAGAGATTGAAGATCAACTCAGTGAAATAAAATGAGAAGGCAAGAATAGAGAAAAAAGAGTGAAAAGAAATGAACAAAGCCTCCAAGAAGTAGGGATTATGTGAAAAGACCTAATCTACATTTGATAGGTGTACCTGAATGTTATGGAGAGAATGAATCCAAGCTGGAAAACACTCTTCGGGATATTATCCAGGAGAACTCTCCCAACCTAGCAAGCCAGGCCACCATTCAAGTCCAGGAAATACAGAGAACACCACAAAGATATTCCTCAGAAAGAGCAACCCCAAGGCACATAATTGTCAGATTCACCAGGGTTGAAATGAAGGAAAAAATGCTAAGGGCATCCAGAGAGAAAGGTTGGGTTACCCACGAAGGGAAGCCCATCAGACTCACAGTGGATCTCTCAGCAGAAACCCTACAAGCCAGAAGAGAGTGGGGGCCAATATTCAACATCCTTAAAGAAAAGAACTTTCAACTTAGAATCTCATATCCAGCCAAACTAAGCTTCATAAGCAAAGGAGAAATAAAATCCTTTACAGACAAGCAAGTGGTAAGAGATTTCATCACCACCAGACCTGCCTTACAAGAGCTCCTGAAAGAAGCACTAAACAAGGAAAGGAACAACCAGTACCAGCCACTCCAAAAACGTACCAAATGGTAAAGACCATCAACACAATGAAAAAATGCATCAACTAATGGGCAAAACATCCAGCTAGCATCACAATGGCAGGATCAAATTCACACATAACAATATTAATCTTAAATGTAAGTGTTCTAAATGCTCCAATCAAAAGACACAGACTGGCAAATTGTATAAAAAGTCAAGAACCATCTGTGTGCTGTATTCAGGAAACCCATCTCACATGCAAGGACACACATAGGCTCAAAATAAAGGGATGGAGGAAGATTTATCCAGCAAAGGGAGAGAAAAAAAAAAAAAAAAAGCAGGAGTTACAAAATCATAGTCTCTGATAAAATGGACTAGCACTGTCTGAATAGGTGACTTTGAGTCTCTCATTCAGCCTCTCAGGATGTTGGTTTTTCTGTGTGTTAAATGGGCACATGAAATAGATAATATCTAGGCTATTATTTAGCTCTAAAATTGTGGTCTATGTTCAAAAAAAGTGGGAGAGGCAGAACTGAAATTTGAGAGAATAAGACTCATCTAGGCTCTGTCACCCTCTTGTTCTACAACCTTAAGTGAGTCCTGGACCTCAATTTTCCCAAAGGTTAAAACAGTCGTTACTGACTCTTAAATTTACTGTGTACCAGACACTAAGCCTTTTATGTGTACTTTTGCATTTAGTTCCTATCGCCTTCTGTAGGTTTGTCGAGAAAAAATTTTTTTCCCATTCCGTTGGTTGCCAGTTCACTCTAATGATTGTTTCTTTTGCTGTACGGAAGTGCTGGAGTTTAATTAGGTCCCATTTGTCTATTTTGGCTTTTGTTGCCAATGCTTTTGGTGTTTTAGTAATCAAGTCCTTGCCTATGCCTACGTCCTGAATGGTTTTGCCTAGGTTTTCTTCTAGGGTTTTTATGGTGTTAGGTCTTATGTTTAAGTCTTTAATCCTTCTGGAGTTAATTTTAGTGTAAGGTTTCAGAAAGGGGTCCAGTTTCTGCTTTCTGCACACTGCTAGCCAGTTTTCCCAAAACCCTTTATTAAACAGAGAATCCTTTCCCCATTGCTTGTTTTTGTCAGGTTTGTCAAAGATCAGATGGTTGTAGATGTGTGGCGTTGCTTCCAGGGCCTCTTTTCTGTTCCATCGATCTATATCTCTGTTTTGGTGCCAGTACTATGCTGTTTTGATTACTGTAGCCTTGTAGTATAGTTTGAAAACAGGTAGCATGATGCCTCCAGCTTTGTTCTTTTTGCTTAGGATTGTCTTGGCTATGCGGGCTCTCTTTTGGTTCCATATGAAGTTTAAGGTGGTTTTTTCCAGTTCTGTGAAGAAGGTCATTGGTA